>SJJU01041747.1:14244-26589 GCA_012932125.1 Conopomorpha cramerella | reverse complement strand
TCACGCATTCGTAGCTCTTCAAACAACCAGCCATTCGCTCTGAGAAGACAAGACCAACGCATTGGCATGCACGCTGGCAATGCGGCACTCCCGACCAATACGCGGAGTACGTGCCATGCGTGGTACTGTCTATACCCTTTCGCTTCGTCTCATTCACACACATTAAATCAATATTTTTATCATTCATCACCTTGCAAACTTCATCAATCTTACTGTCCCATCCTCCACAAACATTCAGCGGGGCAAATCGAGCCTCCGCAGTCCACTTTTCGCCTCTCCGAGAGACCTGACGTGACGGGTGGCGAGCCTCGTCGCCGCTACTAATGACTTTTGGTAGAATGTTCATTTGGGGTCCCACGAAAAGCTGGGGAAAGAGAGGGTCGACCACATCAGAGCCCCGCGTGATGTGGCAAGGCTTATTAGTGCCCGGAGGTCGCCAGGTATCCGGGACGTTGGTACGCTTACGACCAGGCTCGCCCCTGGCCATGCATCCATAGGCGCGGCAGACCAAGGATTGGCGGAATGGGATGAAGGATCAGGTTGTGGGGAAAGGAAGTACGTGGAGTTGGAAGGAGGAATAAAGGTGATGATATCGCAGCACGGAAGGACAAGGCTTGTGCTGACGATAGCTCGAGGGGCCGGGGTCGCATACCCGTGACTGTTCTTGATTTACCGGACTTGATATAATCAAGAAACAGCCCTCTGACACATTAACAGGTTAATTTCAAAAGAACCCGTCCCTAAATGAAAATGTGTCTTTCCAGAACAGCACTGGCAGAAGCTGAGCTAGAATATGACCCGAACTACAAAAGCAAAGAGGTTTATGTGCGGTTCCCATTTGAGAAAATACCAGACTCGATTCAACATTTAGTCAAAGGGTGAGTGAGTTAAAAAAAACTTTTTTTTATACTTGGCTTATGTTCACCTTTAAAGCCGACAATTCTGCCACAAACAAAGTAGTTCTCTTCGTGTTCAAGTTGGTGTTATTGTCATAGTCTAGCGATAAAGTCGTCAATAGTCAAAGTCGTGTCAAAAACACATTAAAACGTGAGGGTGGACCATCACATTTCAATGCTGCGTGGAACATTAAACATACGGGAATAACAAATTGATCAAATAGGAGTCTTCTCCTTTACTTCTCACTAAAATTAATTTGGATTCTTTTTTATATAACTTTTTCTACTTTAGCCTTTTCACCACAACTTGGGTTGACTGGTAGAAAATGAAAGCAATAGCATTAGGTAGGAATTAAATAAATAAATAAATATTTTACAACAACACACACATTGCCTTCATCCCATGTTAAGTAGCTAAAGCACTTGTGTTATGGAAATCAGACAACGAAATATACTTAATTAAATACTTTTTTTTTCTTCTTTTAAATACATACTTATATAAATAAAACACCCAGACACATCCAACAAGTACTTAAAAGCTCATCACCTAAATACCTGCCAGCGGTGGGAATCGAACCCACGGCCCTATAGAGCAGGGGCAGACATGCTGACCACTACACCAACGGGCCCGTCAGTGAACTAATAACAATGATTTAACTCCACAGAGTCCACAATGCGACCAATGGGTGTTACCAATCATCCAAGGTTACATAAACCTGGCTCAGATACCCATACAGACGGCGGAAGTGAACCCGCTAAACACGGAATCATTGTGCGGGACCAGCACTTGCGACGAGACTTTCACCCTCGGCGTCATATCCAGGAGATCTAGGTTTCAAGCTGGGACTAGGTAAGGCTTTATCCATGTATTTTACAGTCTGAATAGCCGCGTGGTGACGGCGTATAGCCTACATGTCCACTCTAGTCCTACTTTTCCCGTCTTGGGGGTTCGCGATCGCGGCGAGGCGAACAAGTGAAGTCTCCATAGGCCGGACATTAACGCTCTCTGTGGTTTAAACCACAACACCACTGCGATCGCCAACCCGCCTGCCAAGCGTGGCGATTATTACACTAGACGACTTTACAAAACTCACACACACTCTTTATGATATTACCCGCAGTGTATTCCGTTCCCGTGGGAAATTCGTGCTAAAATATTGTTTGTGTCATTCTGATGTATAAAATAATATATAGCTGTAAAGTTTCGTTGAAATCCGAATAGTAGTTTTTGCGAGAAAGAGTTTTTTTATATCTTTCCACATTTTTATAATATTACTAGGATTATGGACAAGTACAGGATGTGCTATAAGTATGTAGATTGCTAGCCAATATACAGGGTGGCTGTTCTTCGGAACCATGAACCATTTCAATTACAAGAAAAACTGCATTATTTCATTTAAAAAAAAACGAATATTGTACTAAAAAAAAACAGTGGTCACTTCCAACACCTACTAAAATAAATGAAAGTATGTGAAAACAATGCATTGTATTCATTTTGGACATAAGGTTTCATAGAAACATTTACTTCTTAACACCTACGGAATCGATCTCTAAATAGAAATAATGTCAGTTTTTTTTCAAAACAACCGGGGTCCATTCCCGAGCTAAGTACAGGTTATTTTTTAAATATATGAATGCAGGTTTTCTTTTTATCAAAATCGGTGACATGGTTCCTAACACTGTTCCTAACACGTTTGAACACTTACTCTCATCAATCCGTCTTTAGTACTCCTTCGTTACTCTTCCCATTGAATAATTTGTTTAAAAAAAATGAATAGTTTAGCGCCATCTAGTGGATACTTTGTGAAACATTCTCCTTTTTGGCAGATATAATCGACGAGGTATAGAAGCAAACGGGAAGGTGGCGAACTATGTTGAGACTGAGCAAGTTGTTTCAATCATATGCGCTGACAATATTCATCGGGCGTCTTTCCTTCAAGTATGTACATACATTTTATTGTTACTTATTTCATTTTCACTGAACATACAATTATACCGCTAGTTCCAAAGCCTACCACAGATGGCATTGGAATCGAAAACAGGCGTGAAACTCGTATGGGTGTCATTCCATAGCAACAAACTCAACTATTCGGCTGTCAATTAGTTGTTGTGTTATTTTATCTTTATTATGCCATCATAACATATTATGAAGATGGACAGCTTTTTGGACGAAAATCAACTGAACCAGATGGATTCACCATTTACGCGGACCAAACGGTTTGCGTCTAGTTTCATAGTGCGAACCGCCAGGATGTGGAATGACTTGCCGGAGTCGTGTGTTTTCTGAGCAGTACAGTCTGAAGGTCTTAGTATGAAGTCGCGGATGAATAGGTACCTAATGAACAAGTGTGCTCCATCGTAGACCACATCGCTGCTTAACATCAGACAGGATGATGGTCAAACGCTTGTTCATAGTGATTAAAAAAAACTAAAATTTAAACAATAATCCTCAGGTCCGAGGGTCTGTGCCTATATTCTGGAGTCAGCCGGAGCACAAGTTCCGGCCGCCATTGCAGCTGGATAAAAGTAAGTCCTAAATATATTTTTGTCACGTCACTTCCAGTTACACTATCTTATTGTGTCTATAGATCATTATTGAATTAAATCGACAGACATTGTATTTATTTGTTTGTGTCGAAACGAGTTAAAACATGTGCTGGAGCTTATCTTTCATATAATGAAACGCGGCGCGGCGCGACCCGGTAAAAATGGACTTGTTGCGCCACCTGGTAACAAAATGCGGAACTATTGTTATACCTACTTTTCCATTTCTTCATTCGTACATAGTTAGAACAAAAAGGACTCAATAGGAAACATGCCGCTTTTGTAATTTAAGTTTTGCATCTTTTATGTTAAGGTTCAATTTCATAAAATGTTACATTTTGTTTTGTGTCGTTTTTGTTCTAACTGAGCGATATATTCACATTAAAATTACTAAATTGCACACCATAAAAGCTAAAGTCTGCAACGGAATGGTGATTTGATCTGCAATTAGTAATTTATTTTTTATAAGTCAATTAGTAAGGTGTTCACTTAAGTAATTTAGTTTGATTTGACTTCTTCATTATTGAATTTAATCAGGCGTAACTATGATTAATTTCGCAAAAATACCCGAAATGATTTTCCGTGCATTACATTCCGCTTACATACAGGCACATGCGGAAAATGCAATAAATATACCCACTCCGAGCTATACAATAATACTCGGTGCTTTTCGCCTCCACACGAAGCATCCTCAAGCTTGTGGACCCAGTGACGACTGCATTCGGGGTGCATAGTTACTTTTTTTATATAATAATTTTTTTTTGGATGTTCTATTGTGTTGTTATTGTGAATTGCTACTGAATACAGAATATCAGGACTGATCAACTGTTTGAATTATTATTCTGAGCTACTATTTTCCCAAAGGCCTCTCTCCCCTCATTCCATGCCATGCGATCGGCGTTCCACCACAGCAGATAGCAGCTCATCAACGCTTTTTGGTGCGACCACGTCGTCTGTTGCCATTTGCTGGTAACCATTCGGTTGTTTTTTTGGCCCAACTGTTTGGTTCCATTCGAGCGACGTGGCCGGCCCAGTCCCACTTCAGCTCAGCTGACCTCCGAGCCACATCTTTAATTTGAGTTTTGGAGCGCACACACACATACACTTCACGCCTGTCTCCCAGAGGGGTAGGCAGAGATTACAGATCTCCATTTGTCACGGTCCTGACATACCCCTTTCGATTCATCTACATTCATACATCTTTCCATACATGATCTCCGGGTTCGAGTACTTTTCACGCCACCTTCCGCCAGGACATCACCAATCTGGTCACTGTATGTCCTTCTGGGGCGACCTCTACTCACCCGGCCCATTACATCACCCATATCTATATAAATCTCTTTCGTTACTCGACTTTCATCCATTCTCTCCATGTACCCAAACTTTTTGGAGCGCACAGTTTGAATAATCAATTTTATTTAATTATTTTACACTCCCAACAACAGCGGAAGAGGAAAGCCACGAAGCCTTCTCGAAGCATTTCGAAGAGGAACTAACTAAGTACAAACAAGTGTGCATAGTGAACTTAGTGGAGCAACAGGGAAGGGAGCGTGTCATATGGGACGCTTTCGGTTCACACGTCCTAAAGTACAACAGTCCCGATATAATATACGCTACTTTCGATTTCCATGAATATTGGTGAGTACAATTTTGATTGACAGATTGATTGAAATACATTATAAAATCCGTCATAAAACGTCACATTGAAAATCTCAGATGAAAAACATGTGGAGTCGCAATACGAAATTGATGTTTAGATAAGACAAAATATTTTCTGTCCCTTACTACGTAGCAGCGTAATTCTTTATCCAAACTGTCCAATTGCTAGTAAAAGTCAGTTTGTATCCAGAAGTACATCGAAGTCTATAAATTTTAGTGTGAAAGAGACAGGCTTACGTCAGTTGCAAGTATAGTTGTGTTTGGTCTGAGTTCAAATACAATGATTTGGGCCCTGTTTAAAAGTGACAATTGACTGTGTCCATTGCGTGATTTTCATTTGATACACTTCACTTCACGCCTTTTAATCCAAAAGCGGGTTAGGTTATAACTGTTACTTGCATAATTTTGCAAATGCCCACAGTTCACCAAGCGTATTTAACCCAACGTGACAGGGGGTGAGCCCATCGCCGTTATAGGGTTCACACTGCTTATGGTGTGCGGGTTTCATCACGATGTGGTCCTTCACCGTATGAGCGTTGCATTGCGTACATAGGCTCTGAAAAAGAGTCCCATTGGTACACGTCCATTAGCCGGACTCGAACCCGCAACCTCCCGGTTACAAGTCAAGTATCCTACCAACTGGACCACAGACGCTCCTTTTCATTTGCTGTTTTCATTAATTACGTTTCGTTGCCGCAATGTTAACTGGATTGTCATAGTAATTGACAATTGTCGCGTTTACTAAACAGGTCCCTAATGATTAACTACGCTTTTCATAAGTTAACACTTTTATTATTAATAAAATTTTCATTGCCTATAAATATTACTAAATTAATTAAACGTTTTTATTTCAGTAAAGGAATGCACTATGAAAACGTCAGTATATTGATAAACGCACTGACGGACGTCATCAATGAGATGCGTTTCTGTTGGCGCGACGACCAGGGCTTGATTTGCGGACAAAATGGAGTGTTCAGGGTGAACTGCGTGGATTGTCTTGACAGGACTAATGTTGTGCAGGTAAGGTGTTTACTTATGTGGGTTCAGTGTTCAGTAGTCTATTGCGTCATACAAAGTAGGTTGGGGAAAACGAGTTCTCGAGTGGAGACCGCGTCACGGCAAACGGAGTGTAGGACGCCCTCAGGCAAGGTGGACTGATGATATACGCAAGAAGCTGGATGCGAGAAGCCGAAAACAGATCACAGTGGCGTGCAATTGGAGAGGCCTATGTCCAGCAGTGGACAAGTATGGGCTTATGATGATGATGATGATGACAAAGTAGGTACATAACATTTAATGAGCTCTATTTTATATGGGTCCTGTTAGGGCATTACACATAGTAAGAACATGGGTTTATGTATATTTTTAAAAGATGTGAAAAGTACTCGAAACCGGAGGTCGTGTATGAAAAGATGTATGAATGTAGATGAAGCGAAAGGGGTATGTCAGGATCGTGACAAATGGAGATCTGTAGTCTCTGCCTACCCCTCTGGGAGACAGGCGTGAAGTGCATGTATGTATTTGATACATAAAAAAATTAAAACAAATGGGAATGGGCTAGCGATTCTTCAATTTTTTTTTACCTTTCAGACGGCAATAGCAAAATACGTGTTGGAGTTGCAACTGTGCCGCCTGGGCGTGGGGGCGCTGGGCGCCGGCCTGCCGCCCGCCCTGCGCCAGGCGTTCCTCGCTCTGTGGGCGGACAACGGGGACATGATCTCCAGGCAGTACGCCGGGACGCCCGCGCTTAAGGTTTCTACTACTCTCGTCGTACTGCTGGATATAGGGCTTCCCCATGGATAAAAATAAAAATAAATACACTTCACGCCTATAATCCCAAAGAGGGAGAGGCACTTGCTAAAGCAAATACCCACGGTTCACCGAGCGTATTTAACCCAACGGGACAGGGGGTGAGCCCATCGCCGTTACAGGGTTCACACACCTTGTGGTGTGCGGGTTTCATCACGATGTTGTCCTTCACCGTGGGAGCGTTGCGTTGCGTACATAGGCTCTGAAAAAGAGTCCCATTGGTACACGTCCAGTAGTCGGACTCGAACCCGGGACCTCCCGGTTACAAGTCAAGGGTCCGAACAACTGGACCACAGACGCTCTTCTTCCCCATGGATGTCAGTCAGTACTTGCGAATCCGACCGAATTTAGCTTGCAACCCTTCCTGTCATGTCATGGGAGGCTTTAGTCCATAATCCCGCCTTTTGCAGACGGGCGGTTGTGGATTCGAGTCCGGATACTGGAGTGTGCCAATGGTATTCTTTTTCAGAACCTATGTACACACGCAACGCTCGTACGGTGAAGTACAACATCGTGATGGAACCCGCACACCACAAGGTGTGTGAACCATATAACGGCGATGGGCTCACCCTGAACGTTGAGTTAAATACGCGCACGTGAACCGCGGATTTTTACTTAGCAAGTGCCTCTGTCTTCCCCTCTTGTCAAGGAGTGAAGTGTCATCGGTATCCTATACTAATCTAGTAAACTTTATAGCACAGCTCTCAGGAGGATAATACAAATGTCTAAAACGAGACGACAAGAACTTGGAACTTGTCAACTGTCAACCTTAGATTGAGATTTCTGTATTTGTAAATTCCACAGGGTGATTACACGAGAACCGGCGAACGGAAATTAACTGGTATGATGAAAGATGGCGTCGCATCAGCAAACAGGTATGCCTTCGCGAATAAACGACCGTTTACTTGTTTCTAACCGACTGCAGAAAAAAATTGAGAAATTTCTCTATTCGCCGGTATTTTTTTAAGCTATTTAAAAAGGAGTCTCTCAATTATTAAAAAAAAAAAATACACTTCACGCCTTTTAATCCCAAAGCGGGGTAGGCAGAGGCACTTGCTTAGTATGCAAATGCCCACGGTTCACCAAGCGTATTTAACCCAAAGTGACAGGGGGTTAGCCCATCTCTCAATTTGACCGTAGATATATTATTATTGCTTTTTACGGGCTAATACGCTTGGTGAACCGTGGGTATTTGCTTTAGCAAGTGTCTCTGCCTACCCCGCTTTGGGATTAAAAGGCGTGAAGTGTATTTATTATGTTTTTTTTGTGCATTTTGTACATTTTACAAATACAGAGTGTTCTTATTTTCCGATGTCAGCTACGTGACAATCAAGCTAAATTTCGTTTTAGTTATAATACTGTGAACGTGCCAGCTGTTATTAATCGATCTCTAACATAAGTACAATAAAAGAATTGAATTGAAAAGTTTCTAGAATATGTATATTTCCATTCCAGGTACTATCTGTCGACGTTCAAGGACGCCCTACGCCAAGCCGCAATAGACGTGATGACGGGCGAGTCCCGGAGCATTCCCGAACAACTCATAATACCGGACTGCTCGCCCTGCACCAATGTCAAGGTTCTTGCATTCGATGTGCGTTTGCTTTGCATGAGCTATGTTTTATGTATATCTAGGCTTTTTTATATTAGGTCAAGTTATTATTTATTTTTTTATATGCGAAGCTCGAGAAAGTAATTCAAGGAATAAAAAACCATTACAGTAGAAAACATATTCGACACATAGCAGTGGCGTGCACACCATATAGTTATTTAAATGATAAATTACATGTTCAAAAAGACTCTGCCTACCTTAGTATTTTGGTTACCCGACCTAATAATAGAGTTATTGCTAGATCCTTTTTTGTTGTACTCACGACATAGGCTGACGAAATCCTGTGTTTTATGGGTGAGTAGATAGTTAGGAACCTTTTCTGGATATTTCGTAAAGACAAGTTACCTATACGTCACATGTCAATCCTTGGGGATTACTGCCTACCTTGTCGTAAAAGTCAGTGCACGCCACTGACACATATCCATATAATGTTTGTTGTCCTGTATGCCACTGATCGGAAGACTAGGCCCTTGTAAACGTTGTTTTCTTATGCAATTTTGACCAGTGGATTTTGGCCGACATTTTTAATTTGACCTTGTATAGAAAAAGTTTATCTCACACACTTTCCCTACAGAACTAAGAGGACGAATAAACCAATGTTGTTCAATAAAGTCATGTTATATAGAGCTAACGGGTGTTCATCGTCATCATCAGCCCATACTTGTCCATTGCTGGACATAGGCCTCTCCAATAGGGAAGGAAACGCGAAGCTAAATGCAGATGGACCAATGACAGTGAGGCAATATGTCACATGACCTTTTAGTGACAACCGATCAACCAATCGTGCTGTTTTGGGTCAAGCGCTACTAGCGCCAATAGTTCATGAGTTGTCTTCCCCATTGCACGTCACTGTGATCTGTTTTGGGCTTCTCGCATTCAGCTTCTGCTAGCCATCTTGGGCATATCATCAGTCCACCTTGCCTGATGGCGTCGTACACTCCGCTCCTCTGCTATGCTTAGTTCACATCCTTTTAAATATTTTAGAACGCATTGTAAATTTTGCTACTTATCTAATTAGAACTTGGAATTCTTTCCTTTCATCATACTCATTATTAATTTTCAAGTAATCTGCTTACTAAAAGCAAAATGTACCTTATTGGTTTGCCTTTTGCACATGTAATTTATCATTTCAATATGCAAAATGATAAGTACTGATGTACACGCATCAAATGTGTCTAGGGATATGGTCTAGTCTTAATTGTTCCGTTATTTTGTCCGGCGGTTAATGTAAAATATAGTTTAGTTAACTATTGAGTGGTGTTAAAGTAACAAATAAATTTAGCACCTGTCATAATAGGTTCAACATTAAAACAGCTCTTATTCTGTACGTATAAAGGTGGACTTTTGTTTAGCACCTAACTAAATTTACCGAAAAACTGAGACTAGACCGAGCATACTTGATGTACATTAATATGACGTACGTATAACATAAGGTATGTTATACGTGCTCGGTCTAGTCTCAGTATAGGTTATACTGCGTGTAAAAGGACCTCGAGCTCTTTGTTCTTGAGCTCGTCAATACGAACAACTACAACAAGGGGAAATAAAAACGATATTTTTATCTCCATGCAAAATGTCATCTCCGGAGGCAAAGGATGTTATTTTGTATAGAGATGTTTTTTTTTTCATTTTTCCGCATGGTTTCATAGTAAAAGTTGTTGATATTGACAACCCCAACAACTTTTCTAAGTCTTTTGCTCGGGGTCCTTTTGCACTCTGTATATGGCCATGATGAATTATGTATGTATGTGGAAAAATATATTCATTGTTTAATAAGGAGGTTTAAAGCAAATTGAATGTCATGTTTTTTTTTGTGGGCTGTTGGTAGTAAAACCTTTAGTTTAAATTTAACTAGTAGATTCACATACAATTCTCACAATAATGTAGATGCACGAAAACCGTAGTCCTGATGCTGTAGAGGACATTGAGCTGAGTATATTTCCGAGACAGATCGCCAGCTTGTTGGGTCAGGTGGGTGTTTGTTGTGCGCTTTTTATAGCTTAAGCTTGAGTTGCAGAAAGAAGCTTTAAAATTTTTAATGGACGTATATACATACATACATACACTTCACGCCTGTCTCCCAGAGGGGTAGGCAGAGACTACAGATCTCCATTTGTCACGATCCTGACATTCCCCTTTTGCTTCATCTACATTCATACATCTTTTCATACATGACCTCCGGTTTCGAGTACTTTTCACGCCACCTTCGGCCAGGACATCACCAATCTGGTCAACATAATATGTCCTTCTGGGGCGACCTCTACTCACCCGGCCCATTACATCACCCATATACATCTCTTTCGTCAATCGACTTTCATCCATTCTCTCCATATGCCCAAACCACCGAAGCATGGACGGACATTAAATGGACGTCATATTTTAAAGATACCAATCAGAGCACTGAAATCAAGTAAAAACTGCGACGCTATTATAGAGATAATACGCTATAATGATAGAGATGAATGGCGAAAAGAAACGTGTTGCGCCGACCCCACCTAGTCTGGGATAAGGGCAGGAAAATGAATGATGACTGCGACGCTATTTGTCCGTTAAAATATAAAGGTCCTTTCTGCAACTCTAGATTTAAAAAAATGTTTTTTTTTATTAATGATATAAATCACGTGATCGCTTCTGTAAAATACACATTTTAAGCTTGGAATTCCCTGATCACAGTTATACAACAGAGCAATCTAAGCTATGTTATATTGGCGCGTGAAATTATTGTTACTCTACAGTGCTTATTAAACCTCGTCGGAACTACGCTACGTGGCAAACTAAAATCGTAAATTGTAGGGAGACCATAATTTATTGTGTATCTGAAGATAAAGAATTGTTTACTCTTGTTGTTTTTTTTTAATAAGGACGTTTAACATACATAATTCAGATCAGTAATAAAATGTCACACTGTATAGTTTAATTATTGCCTATCCAAATATGTTAAATGGGGAATTTTCAGGGGCCCCGTTTCTCTTAGTTATGACAGATGGCGCTAGTTGTATTAGGAGGACAAATGTCAACGAAATTACTAACTTCAAGCAGTCCGTATTGAAGGCGACAGTATTTTTTTTTATTGTTTGTCTACATGATACAAAAGTGTCTGAAGTCTAAATAACTCACCCAAAAAATAAAAATCACACTAAAATATAACTGACATCTAGATAAGAAACGAGTATTTTGAAAACTATCAGCTCACTGGTAATAGACCATGCGACAAACATCTGTTGACTTTGTTCTATGTAATAAAATATTACCTTAACCAGGAGGACACGCCCCCATCGCCTGGTGCCATGGCGCAGCACGTCAAATCGCTAATAGACGACTGCAAGCGCATGATAGTGGCATCTGAACCTTCACTTGGAGCCTGGGGACTCATTGATGCCGACTCTGTGTAAGTGTGAATGGGACAGATAACTATAATAAAAAAAGTTTAAAATAAACTGTCAGTCTCCGTGTACAGTGGGTGCTAATGGCTTAAGCGAAACTAGCGCCATTGGACCATGTGTTAATTAGATTTCCTGCCAGTGAAGCAAATGTGATAAAATTGCATTTTACGTTGCAATTCTACTCAACACCGCTAAACTTCCTTACTATAAGAAATCCTTAGAACGCATGGTCCGTGTCTGCAAAGTCCCCGATGTTAACCTAGAACTCGCACTGTTTCTTTAATGGGGAATTTTCTTTGACGTTTTTCTGACAAGATTTTCCCGCGGAGAACCGTCATTACTGTCAAACTTTGTTTGGAAAGTATGGGAGATTTCTTTGACGTTTTTTTGACAGATTTTCCGGCGGATAACTGTCATTAATAAATAATAAATATTTTACAAC
>SJJU01041747.1:0-10914 GCA_012932125.1 Conopomorpha cramerella | reverse complement strand
GGAGTTGCATAACCTAATACCTCCATCGCTTTTTTACAATAGAACAACCAGGAGAACGGCAAAACGTCATCCATACCAGGTGGATTTGCCATTTGCGCGAACCAAACGGTTTGCGTCCACTTTCATAGTGCGAACCGCCAGGGTGTGGAACGACTTGCCGGAGTCTGTGTTTCCTGCGCAGTACAGTCTGAAGGTCTTCAAGTCGCGGGTGAATTGGTACCTACTGAACAAGTGTGCTCCATCGTAGACCACATCGCTGCTTAACATCAGTCAGGATGGTGATCAAATGCTTGTTCATAGTGATTAAAAAAAAAAAGGATCGACTTTAACTTTGACCGATTTGTGGCTTTCTCACAATAATAATATAATAATAATAATTAAACAACGTAGCTCAGTGATCCCAAGGGCCCCGACTCGGTTCCAATCATAAAACACAAGTTGAGTGCAGGAGAGAGAGTATATTTGCTTCGTCAAACACACGGCTTATATACAACACCTTTGACCAAACGCTAGTGCCATTCAGGAGGAGTACACCTAGCGTCATCTAGTGTGCTTTCAGAACAATAAACTATCTTATACAAAACCAACTTCAAACAATAATATTAATTTATTCAGAACAACACAGGCTCACAATTACAAACTATGGCAACACGCCTCACATTCTTGTAGGTCTATAGGTATTATTTGGTAATTGTGGTCTTTTGTGTCGAAATTCCAGAAATAGGATAAACACTGAGTTTTCAGAAGAATACGTACCGATATTTCTGTTCGCTGAGGAAATAATATTTAAAAATATATATTGAATGGAGTGCGAAGCCACACAAGAAAGTTAGTCTGCGAAACATGACAATGAGGATTTTTTCGATTTTCTCAGAATCCACTGGGCGGTGTCGTCACTATGGAAAATTATTACTGACTAGCTGTCCCGGCAAACGTTTGTTTTGCCATAGGAAGTCGCTTTTGTACCCCGTGTATTGGATGAAATACACTTTTAAACCTTCCCTGAACTTCCACGTGTGATTCATGACCAAAAATAGTCAAATATGTCCAGCCGTTCTCGAGTTTTAGACAGACTAACGAACGGCGATTCATTTTTATTTATATAGATTTACGGTAAAACAAAGAAAACTGCTTTATTAAACAACTAGCAGACGTTCGTTGGCAAACGTTGTTTTTCTAATATATTATAAATTCCAGGACAAAAGTTAGCCTAAATGTTATTCCAGTGTATAAGGTATCTGCGTGCTAAATATCAACCAAATCCGTCCAGCCGTTTTGACGTGATTCGCGGACAAATAGACAGACAGACATTTCTTTCTAAAAAAACGAGTATGACATTCAGCTTCTGTATATTTGCAGTTTACACATTCTACTGTTTCTAAGAAGTATAGACAATCAATCTCCACATCCAACAATAATGGAATACTTACTATATCGCACAGTGAGAACAAAAGAGACACAAAACAAAGTGTGTAATTTTATGAAATTGTACCTTAACATAAAAGATACAAAACTTTATTTACAAAATCGGCATGTTTCGTATTGGGTCCTTTTTGTTCTAACTATGCGATATGTTCTCTTTTTTTTTTTTCCCGACCAAAACTTCCCAATTCCCCGAACTACCTTAAATACCCTTTGAATCAACTTTTACAAAGATTCCTTCACAGTAAACATTCTTAGTATACCACAACTATCGCCCAACCACTTCAGTTCCGTCACTGAGATTTCCTTGTCTACGCCATTTCGAGCCATAACGCAGTGTAACTAATAGACATCAAAGTCGAGATTCGCGTGAACTAGCGCAGAGTGACCACAGACTGCAGAATGGCTCGTGTGAACAGCATAGTTGGTGCAGATGCAGTATGCAAAGACAACCGCATCTATGTACGTACTTAGCCCCGAATCAGGCCGGAGTTGAACTGTTCATGGTATGGCGGCTGTACTGTGTACGTTGTAAACTAACATTGTATACTGAGTTTTCGTTGATGAAAATGGTTCAACTATGCTGGCTTCTTGAATAGATTTATGCAATGTTGATCGAGAATGCACAGAACGGACACTTGTGGATTATTTGATATGTCTAACTTTAAAGTACACGCATCAAAAGTGTCTAGGGATCAAGTACATTTTAGAAGATTGCCATCTGTCATCAAAAGTTCTGTTCTAACGAGAGTTCGTATATATTCACGCCTTTTAATACAAATGCGGGGTAGGCAGAGGATTCTAAGCAAATGCCTACTGTGTATGCCCTCTAGTTCTTAAATTTACAGTTGATATTAAGCTCCCTGAATATAAATAATTCATTATAACATTACAAAAAAAATGTCAACGAACTCGCGCCGAAGTACGAGGGCGCAAGCAATTTCTTAGCGCGGTATATATATTTTTTTTTCACCAGCACGAAATCCTAATATTAATTTTCTTTTTTACAGGTACGTTATCAAAGTCGCGTCGCGTCACGTCTGGTATGTCTTATCTCTTTCCATCCTTTATTACGGTATGCGACAGAAATGTGTTCGGATTTATACCCCAGTTTGTCTGGAATCGGCGTCGTTTGGGACAATTTATGGTATTCTTTGCGGACGATTCTTTTCGAACGCTCTCGTCTTAAAGTGATCTTTTTGCGTGTGGAAAAGTATCTGTTTTAAGAGGTCAATAATTTTTAGTATTGTGCGCGAGTCGCACGACTAGATATTATGAGAAAGAGACTAGAAAACGGCTGTTTCTGAATGCTGATTTGTCACGATACAATCTGTTAGATGATCTATAATAAAAAAAGAGTTTTTTTTACATTCTAGAAAATTATTAATGCGGACTTAGACCAAGTAGTAGATAAACAAAAACGAGTAGGTGTTTATGCCTAATTGCAGTGGCGTGCACACCATATAGGAAAAAAGACACTGCCTACCTTAGTATTTTGGCTAACCGACTAGAGATATTGCTAGACATTTTTTGTTGTATTCACAACATAGGCTGACGAAGGTCCTGTGTTTTGTCGATGAGTAGATATGTAGGTATTTCGTAAAGACAAGTTACCTATACATAGGTGTCAATCCTTGGGGATTACTGCCTACCTTGTCGTAAAAGCCATTGCACGCCACTGCCTAATTGGTTATTTCAAATCAACAACCGTCTCAAGGTTAGGTTATAAAAAAATGAGGCAGGTTGACTCTAGTACGTCCAGCTATAATGTAGATAAACAAGGAATCACAATATTTTACAACAACATACACATTGCCTTCATCCCATGTTATGTAGCTAAAGCACTTGCGTTACAGAATTCAGACAACGAAATGTACTTACTTAAATACATTATTTTTTTATTTTAAATACATTCTTATATAAATAAAGTACTACTTGCGAGAAGCCGGATACAGATCACAGTGGCGTGCAATTCGAGAGGCCTATGTCCAGCAGTGGACGAGTACGGGCTGATGATGATGATGTACTTCACTATTACTAAATAGGTAAATGCCCTTAATGACAAACTGTGAACTTACATACTTACAAGACTTACATGCTTATCATCATCATCAGCCCATACCTGTCCACTGCTGGACATAGGCCTCTCCAATTGCACGCCACTGTGATCTGTTTTCGGCTTCTCACATCCAACTTCTGCCAACCATCTTGCGCATATCATCAGCCCACCTTGCCTGGGGGCGTCCTACACTCCGTTTGCCGAGACGCGGTCTCCACTCGGGAACTCGTTTGCCCCATCGGTCATCTTTACGTTCTACGGCTACTATGGCCGATCCACGGCCACTTCAGCTTGCTAAACCGATGAGCTATACCGATGACTTTGGTTCTCCGTCGAATCACTTCATTTCTGATTCGATCCTTCAGAGAAACGCCGCTCTAAGATTAAAATTCAAATAATTTATTTTTCATCATTATAAGTGCTATAACATACAGATATACAGTAGCATAACACAAAGCTTGATGAACGTCATTTATGACTTTAAGAACAAAAGTAATCGTCCCCGGTTCGAATTAATTTATTTTACTGGCCAGAAGAACCGGGTAGAAACTGCCATTGCATGGGTAAAATATAGATAAGGGATAAATCTTTTCGAGGATAAATGTGAAAAAAACCTATATTACAAATTCACAGACGCACGCAAAAGGAAATGCATACCGCCCTCGCGGTCTCATGGTCCCTATTTTACACTCACATATCACGACATTTTGACAACAAGGACCGCCTCGTTCACATAACCTCAAATGAAATGCAAAAGTTTCCAACTTGTTTCACTCGAAAACTTGCAACTCTAGTTTGAAATAATGGGAAAAGGGAGCGATATTTCTTATGGGTAGTTTGGTGGTGAAATATATACCTATTTCGAATATGGAGTCTTGCTGAATTTGACTGTATAACTTTCGATCTTTCTATTGGCTTTTTATACTTGTTCGCCGATAACTTCGGTGTTTATTAACCGATTTTGATGAAATTTTTTTTCTGGAAATTCATGAGGGTGTCAAGGTATCATGTCCTGTTTAAATCGAGGGGAACTTTAAAAAATCGAACAGCCGAGCGACTAGATCTGGTTGAATTCGGTTATTTTTTCTTTAAAATGATACGCACAGATATGTAGGGTAACAGATCACAGTGGCGTATAATTGGAGAGGCCTATGTCCAGCAGTGGACGAATACGATGAAGGTTAATTCTAAAAAAAACACTTTCCAAAACGAAAAAATAAAAATGGTCTGAGTCTGGTCTACAGAAACAGTGACTTGGGTTTAAAATAGTATTTCCGTAATCTGTATAAATCAGTAATAGAATTCACGTCTTTTTAACCGAATTAAAAAAAAGTAGCAGGTCCTTATCGGCCCCCTTTGGATGTAGCCATTGAATATCATCATCAATGCTATTGATTGCGATCTGGTCTATTCTGTATACCGCTGTAGATCCTGGCTCTAATAACAGGTATCACAATGGTGTTAATGTGTCTGGGAATATCCCAGAATAACCCATGCGAGGTTTATAACTTGTTCAAGAAGCATACAATTACCATGAAAAGCAAACGAAATTAGAAACTTCTCCTTTTTGCTGTCAAAAGTCAAAGACGTTAAATAAATAATGCTAAAGCACCTTGTATTAAGAATTTATCCTTAAATATTATCGCGCAATTTAATACAAAAGTGGGGGCAGCTACCAGTCACTTTGTTCTCGAATATTCTTGAATTGGCCCTTAATTGGATTACTTTTAAAGTCGATGGCTTCCAAAGCAAAGTTGCGTTTGGAAATTTGATATAAGTTACATATGTTTAAGGTTGCCCCGAGGTGCAATTAACGGCGCCCTTCTTCAAGATCGACCGGGAACCCATTAGATATTTACGTGTTAGGGCGGGCGGGACCATTTTGGAGAAATGGGGGGAGTCACTCCAATCTCTGGGTGGTGCCAAAAAGGCATTAAAGCAATTACTCGTAGACATTATATTTGTATATTTATTTGAGTATTTAAGAAATTATTACGCGTAAATGTTACTTAAATAGCTTTATGTTATGTTTAATGAATGCATAAAGATTGTAGGAAAATCATAATAAATGTAATTATGGTTGTTTTTTGGCGGAAATTTTACTTATTCGGCGAGGTATTTGTTTATAGTGATGCAAAGTTTTGTATTCGTGTGGTGGAACAGTTTTGCATCCAATTAAAAGGTAACCCAATAAGGCAATGGAAAATTGTCTCAGTTATTACAAACCCAGTGCAGGTATAAAAAAAACTGAAATAAACCAAGAGAAATACATTAATGGTTTCATTATAAATTAATAAATATTTATTCAACACACGCTTGCCTAAAGATCCTTCTCAGTATAAACTTCCTTAATAGTAGTATCACGTGACTATTTCATATGAGCTAAATCTAATAAGAAACTGGCAGATTACTGAGCTGTAAAGTAGTGACATCTAGTGAGCATCTCTGCAATGATTTTATTTTATAGAAACTATGTTTTTTTCCTGAGACACAAAGCTGAAGTTGCCACTGGATCACCGGCGGTAAATCCTCAGTATTCAGGCCCGGCAGTGCTGGCTGGCAAATGTCCAGAAAAAAAAATCACTTATTTCTTTTTAATCTGAGTAAGCTCTCTTTCGCACTAGCCAGTATGACTACAAATGAGGACACGAGTAATTATAGCCGATGGCTCTTTTAAATAGAAAATGAATCGAATCGAACTGCTGTTTTTATAATAACGGTAGAGTTTAAACGGTTCGGACGTAGGACATTTTTTCATTTAATAGAAAATAATAATGCTATTATATGTGAACCGGGGAAATTTGTACACATATTTGCTACCGAAACTAAATAATTTACAGCCTTAATAATTTTAAACTATAAAATTGCAGAGCTTCTTCAAAAGCCGTTTAGTACTTTTTTTGTGTAGAATGTACAATGACAAACGTATCATCATCATCATCATCATTTTCCTGCCCTTATCCCACACTAGGTGTTGTCGGCGCAACACATTTCTTTTCGCCATTCATCTCTATCATTCGTCATCTCTGCAGTTACACCTTTCACGCACAAATCATTTTTCAAACAGTCCATCCATACCTTCTTTGGTCTCCCTATTCCCTTGTATCCTTCCACAATGAAAAACGTATAATATAACGATAATATACGTACAGAATGAGTTAGAAATCCTAAACAGAGAGGCAGAGAAGCCAGCTAAACCTAGTTGTCATTCACAAGTCTAAAATAAACCGCATTTATGATCCGGCACAATGCAACTCCATTCATGAAGTGAAGAATCTGCAAAACCGCGGCGGCAGTGGCACAGCCGTCGGCTACTGGCCCGTCAGCTGTCTCGGCGTAAATGCTCCATTAGAATTTTGTTTGCGTTTAATCCCGTGCCTCGTTCACTATGGCTTTGTTTAGCTGCAGCCGCGGGCGAGATTGTTCACTGGAATCGGGAGTGAAATAAGAAAAGCGCGGAGGGTTTTTTGGATGGCTGGTTTTTTTTCTTTTTTAGCGTTTGTTTCCTACGATACGCGGTGTTCGAATCGGTGAGTGGGTTGGTTGTTAGAAACGTACGTACGAAGTACCTACCTACAGCCAGGTTGCCCAATCATCTATCATCTATATGTATATATAAAAATGTGCGTTAGTCTAGCTAAAACTTGAGAACGGCTGGACCGATTTGTCTAATTTTGGTTTTGAATTACACGTGGGAGTCCAGGGAAGGCTTAAAATGTTTCTTCCATTGCGCGGGGTATAAAGGCGATTTCCTATTGCAAAACAAATATTTGCCGGGACAACTATGTAGTTACAGTCCCACAAATTCTGAGAATTGAAATTTAGAAAAGAGGTTGCATATCGGGTATCCTCTCACGAATGTCAGACGTAGGAGCCAAATGTCACTGGCAGGGGACAAAAGACAGATAAACTTTTTATTCTTTTTCTATTCCACGAAAAAAGAAGCTTGGTACCAACCTAAATAAAATAAAGTAATACGCAAAGAGTATGTATGTGTACGTATAAACTTTTTGCTAAAGCCTCCTGGGACAGGCCTGTGTCACCGAGCACAATGATGAAGAATGGAAAGCTGCTCATTTATTACCTCGCTCTTGACATGTCACCAAAATGCCTCAACGCCAATATTTCTTATAGTTGTAAATTACATTGTATAGAATACCGGCGCCACTTATTGAACCAATCTTGGAGACCATTATTAAGCGACTTGCGGAATTCCTAAGCGAAAAGCAGTCTTCATTTGACCTATGCCTTTTTATGCTTCTTCGCGGATAACTTCGTCGTTTGTGAACCAATTTCGATGATTAATTTTTTGTTGGAAAGAAGATTTATAATATCTTCTTAGTAAACAAATAATAAATAAATATGCCGGACATTTTTACACACGGTCATCTGACCCCAAACTAGGATATGTACTATGGGTGCCAGAGACTGATACACTTACATAAATGCTTTTTAAATACATACATAGATAAATAAAACACCCAGACGCACACAACAAATGCCTCAGCTCATCACTAAAGCATGTCCGTGGCGGGAATCGAACCCGCGTCTGTCGTCCTAGAGGCAGATATCCTGACCACTAGTCCATACCGACCGTCTAGTAGTCTCATGACAAGGAAATCAGGATTCGATAATGGCAGACTAGATAAATCTAGGGGAATTTTCAAAATCGTGAAGGCAACTAGTACTAGACGAAGTTGGTTCTTTTTTTCATTTACGTTATTGTATGCACATGAATTCGCAATAATGTGTCCAAAACCGAATTAATCATTGGTGTAGATATTTCGGAGTTAATACTTTCAATGGCGCCTTAATAAATCTCTGTTCAAGTAACGATTGACCTGCTCCAATCGTGTTTGTGTAAAAGGGACAAACTATGCTCTAACGGCACCTGAGTTCTGATGATTATTGTTTTAGTATACGGTATAGTATACCTTAGAGTTAGCCGAGTTATGACGTCAAGCCTGATTGGTCAAATCATTTTGAATGTAACGCGCAAGGACATTAAACTCAATATTTTTACCGCGTATACCAAAGACAATCTCGGGCTTGCAACTGCGTGGAAACGTCGAATAAAATAACAAAGGTATACTCGATTAATTCGGCAAGTTTTTGAAATTAGATTTTTCGCTCGTAAGAAACCCACCTGGGTTCACTTTCTAGATAAGATAAGGTTATTTTTCGAGAATGAAACCTAAGGATTTTAGCCAAGGTAACCCGGGAATGGAGAATCCATAAAAAAAATATCGCTCGTATTTCTTTTACTTCGGATTTTTAACAGCTATTTGATTTCATTAGTGAGACTGCTTGAATTATTATGGGATCATAAAATAATGTAGTATGCCTTTGTGTTTCTTCAGCTGAGTATATTTAAGTCACAAGTGAGGAGGTGAATATGAAAACCACAAAATACACTTCACGCCTTTTAATTCCAAAGTGGGGTAGGCAGAGGCACTTGCTAAGCAAGTGCCCACCGTTCACCAAGCGTATTTTAATTATTTACGTATTTAAATTTGAAAAAAAAACTGCTATTCTAGTATTGCCAGTCATCTAAAATCCACGTTATCTTAACTTAAATTCAAAATGCACCGTCCACTAACACTCTTCTCCCTTTTACGACATCTAGAAATAACACAAAAACATATTATTCCTTTTTTAATCCACATCGGTATGCTTCATAAATTATCCCGGCTGGAATACCGGATTCTTTGCCCGTTTGTACGCGACAGACAGTATGTATTTGTGTGTGTGTGTATATCAAAAAAGAGAACCGCATCACTGCAAATTCCCCCTTTGTGCTAGTCGCAGTGTTCGCCGGCATTCAGAGCACTGAGTGTGCGTATCAGCCGCTCGGCCACTTCACCGGCGCGCGGCTGTTTTCACGCGCGGCCGCCTGCGAAAAAGCCCAACCGATATCACCCAATACAAAGTTTATTAATTTCACGAACAATGGACATGCTCGATGCTAAGTAATATCGGATTTATTGGTCCTTCACTGTGTGAGTTTCAACCGTTTATTGGTTTACTGTAGTTCATTATTTAATGTATTATTATTGATATCTGTTTTGTGTGTAACATTGTCGATGTTACTCGGAGTTTGGTTTTCGATAACCAGAACAGCCGTGTGGTGACGGCGAATAGAATACATGTGTCACCACCCCAGCCCAACTTTTCCCGTCATGGGGGTCGTAAGAGACGACCGAGGGAGCTCTCCAGAGGACGGGCAGCAGCGCTCTCTGTGAGTTAACCACAACACCACTGCGATCGCCAACCCGCCTGCCAAGCGTGGCGATTACTAGCATTTCACCCCAAATGACGGATCTCATTGGGGGAGGCCCTCGTCCAGCAGTGGACGTTATGTGGCTGATGATGATGAAACAGAACAGTAATATACAGGTTGAAACACATATCGCAATTAGAACAAAAGAAACACAAAACAAAATGTGTCATTTTATGAAATTGAACCTTAACATAAAAGATACAAAACTTAAATTACAAAATCGGCATGCTTCGTATTGGGTCCTTTTAGTTCTAACTGTGCGATATGCTGGTTTGATATTAACGTACTTCGGGGACATGATTCGGACCAACATTTTCTAACTCTGAAAAATGCAGCGATTCCAACAGTATAGTCGTTTTTGTGCCTGTCACTTTAAATTTCTTAGAATGTATCGATTTTTACCGAATATTTCCAACAAAATATGGTCACACAAACTTTATAACAAAAAAACACTTTGTTCAAGAAAAGAAGTACCTATAGCATTATGATTTGATGACGAAGAAAAATTTGTTCCGTTCCATGACCACAAAGTCACTCGGTATGTAACGCTGTTAAGTCGACATACAGCGCAAACTGTTTAAACTTTTACATTACACAAAACTTTTGATTTAAGCACAAACTCTTCCCACTGATGTCAGGAAAGCCCCGACCCGTCCTTCTTTCAAAAATCTCCTCAAGAGGCACTATCTCCAATCATATAACTAATAACTTCTTGTGTGTCATAGTTTATATGTATGTATATGTGTATGTATCATTGTTATATGTATCAATTTTTTTTTGTTGTATTACTTAATTTAAATTAACACCCTGTATTGTTGTATTGTACTTTTTAATAATACTGACCCGCACCTATGTTCTCCCATGTTGTGAGTTCGACTGGTAGAGAATACTTTAGTATTAAGTCCACCCTTTGTACCTTTAGTGCAATAAAGTATTAAATAAAAAAAAAAATAAACAAATTTTTGGCGACTTCAAAAAGTCTTTCGTATGCTTTTTTATGATTATTCGCGGAGAACTCTGTCGGTTTTCTTTTATCATTAACAACAAGCTTTTGACCACCATCCTGCCTGTTGTTAAGTAGCGATGTGGTCTACGATAGAGCATCCTTGACTTGTAACCGGGAGGTCGCGGGTTCGAGTCCGGCTATTGGACG
>SJJU01041696.1:0-10549 GCA_012932125.1 Conopomorpha cramerella | reverse complement strand
CACTATGAACAAGCGTTTGACCCCCATCCTGCCTGATGTTAAAGCAGCGATGTGGTCTACGATGGAGCACACTTGTTCATTAGGTACCTATTCACCGCAGTGACTTGAAGACCTACAGACTGTACTGCGCAGGAAACACAGACTCCGGCAAGTCGTTCCACATCCTGGCGGTACGCACTATGAAAGTGGACGCAAACCGTTTGGTTGCGTAAAGGGCAAATCCACCTGGCATGGATGACGAAAAGTAGTTACACAAAATCCACACTTTGCTCGAAATTGAGTTAGCTATACCAGGGCGCTAAGTAAAGATATATCCATCATATAAAAAAAATATTTACACAAAAAAGTGATTTTTTATGTACCCTGACTCAATCCACATGTATGGCGGGTCAATAGCGCATCCAACTTTAAAGCTCAATATCTCCGAAGTAACTTTTTGTAGGTTGAGTCCTTCCTGTGTAACTACGTCCAATCGATTTATACACTTGACAAGTACAGTCGGTAAAAAAAATCGTTTACCACCCTAAGTTTGACACTTATATGAATGCGATTAGACATTAAAGTTAATATCAGTCATATAACGGCCACTGATGGACGTGGGCCTTCTCTAACTGTTTCCGTCATTTGGGGGGAAATGCCAATAATCGGTACGCTTGGTAGGCGGGTTGGCGATCGCAGTGGTGTTGTGGTTTAACTAGCACTGCTGCCCGTCCTCTGTCTGGAGAGCTCCCTCAGTCGTTTCTTACGATCCCCACGGGCAAAAGTTTGGTTGGGGTGGTGACACATGTATTATTTTCGGCCGTATCACAGACAAACACACACGCGCATACACACGTACACACACACACAAACACACACACACACACACACACACACACACACACACACACACACACACACACTCACACGCACACACACACACCCACACGTACACACACAAAACAGACTCCGGCAAGTCATTCCACATTCGTCATGCCAAAAAAAGGGGGAGAGTTGGAAACAAAACAGGGGTGTACATAGATAATTTTTATGGAGTCAAGAAAACGTGTGCGTTGAAAAGAGACAGGCGCAAGTAGACACGTCTCCAGAGAATAGCCCGTACAGAGAGAGACAGGTAGGGTGCGGGTGGTGGTGGGATTAAGTCATTCCACATCCTGTGCGCTCTATGAACACAGACACAAACCATGTATAACTGTGAACACTTGGCAAAAACTTTGCTTCACTTATATTTTCTCCACATCCACACATAGTCAGAAACTAGCGAGCACAGCACTTTGTGAACTGTCAACTATTTAAATAATATTTATAATTTCCTTAATGTTAACCTAGTCACTATTAAAATGTCAATAATGGCTTCAAAATGCAATACTACGTAGGTAAGTAAATATTATAATATAATGTAACAATGTAATTTAATTACAATGTACAATTCATACTGTAAAACAATATGTATATAATATATACGTAATGTAATTCAGTAATTATCTAGATTTATATAGTTATTTCACACATGAGAATTAATTTTATATACCGATTTGCAATGCTCTTGCAGGGCGCATGTTTTGGAAATTAATTGTTGAACACCTATATTTGTACCACATGCAAGCAAATAAATGAGGAGGTTAGGATCAAAACGTATTAATTTAGGTGTAACCAAATTTTATGAAAAAAGAGGAAAACTTATATTACTCTTAGGCCCTTTACTCTTATAAACCATAAACAATCCATTCCCTTGTACATATACATGAAATCTATTATTTCTCAAAAAAATTAAAAAAATAGTACCTACATGGTAGTGAAGTTATATATTTGAAAATGTACGAAAATCCTTAGGGGAAGAAAAGTAAATTAATACGTTTTGATTCTAACCTCCTCAAATTATTATGATTATGATTATCCTTCTTCGATCAACAGCCAAGATACCAGCGGCGCGTGGCTTCGTAGAGAACAGCTTCTACTCGGGCCTGACGCCCACGGAGTTCTTCTTCCACACCATGGGCGGCAGGGAGGGCCTGGTGGACACCGCTGTCAAGACCGCGGAGACTGGCTACCTTCAGCGGCGGCTTGTTAAGGTGAAATATTTTTTTTACAATTAATAAATAAATACACTTCACGCCTTTAATCCCAAATAGGGGTAGGCAGAGGCACTTGTTAAAGCAAATACCCATTATTTTTTTATATTAAAAAATGTCGATGGTGCCGCGTTTTGACTCGGTAAGTTTCGGTTTACTCAACGGTCGGAGAAAGAAAAAAAATTACTTACTCGACGCACCATCTACACCCTTTTAAATCTTACAATTGAAGACATGATTGAATGAAGGTGTTAAGTACCAAGGAATACCTATAAACTTTAAAACAACCACATTAAGAGCTATTTTTGTAGTTACATAATCAATGAATATATATTTTGTCATATCTTCAAATGTCTAACTGAAACTTTGAAGTCAATTTTCTCTAAATCAGAATTCTGCGACATAACACCTTCATCCATTCATGTCTTCAATTACTTTTTGAAAGCTGTCATCTGCATATATTTTGGAGTCTTGACAATCAGTATATGTACGCAGTGGACAGCTGTCAAAAGGGGATTGTTAGATTTGCCAGAGACATCCAGAAACCTTTATTATCTATTATATAAAAATCAAAGCCACTTTTCATTGTCATTCCATAACTTCAGAACGGGTGGACCGATTTTGCTAATTCTCCTTTTGTTGTGCTCACTAATGACAGCGGAAGGTTCTTATGAAAGAAAAAAAATGACATCTACTGCTGGGCACAGGCCACCCTGGAGGTTATAGACTAAAGACAGGACAACGTCTGTCGAGTCCACTAGTTTAAAATAAAACCCCTTTTGAATGCCCCGACTTCAGTCCCTAGAAGACCTGGTCCTGCAGTACGACATGACGGTACGCAACGCGACCGGCGAGCTGGTGCAGTTCCGCTACGGCCAAGACGGGCTGGACCCCGCCGCCATGGAGACGGAGCACCAGCCCGTCTCCTTGACCAGGCTGTTTGCTCACGTCAAGGCTTCGGCGCCTGATAGGTGACTATTTATACCAACTATCTTAAAAATCAAAATTTTCGTTTCTTTGTCTCGTTCCCGTAGGAAAATCGGGATAAAATGTAGCCTATGTGTTATTCCTATGTACACACATCAAAAGTGTCTAGGGATCAAGTACATTTAAGAATATATTTTACAAAAACTGAATTCATTCATAATTTATTCGAAATGTGGTGATAAGTCATTGATACAGGCATGGGGAATTAGGTACGAGACCAATCCAGAAGATTAGATTTGATTTAAATAAATAAGATTTTTTTTAGAGCTAAAAATGTTCTTGATCCCTAGACACTTGATGTGTGTATTATTATTATTATTTAATACTTCATCGCATCAACAGTACAATGGGTGGACTTAATACCAAAGTATTATCTATCAGTCAACCTCACAACCCGTCCGGAGCATTGAGGCTTTTTGTTGTAATGCCGCCTTTTCCTAATACCTAAACGCCTAAATGTCTTAGTACCCAAAATGCCTGAAATTCATAATCTCCTAATGTACTTTAGGCCTAATAAAGAAAATGACAATCGATGTACAGTTGGAAACAAAATGTATTAGAAATTAACTTTTGTAGCTTCTTAAGATAACTTTACTCTTACTAGTAGCCTACCTACCTACGTGTAACGTCGTTTCAATGAAATAACGTTTTCCAAGAATGAAAATGGTGAGATATTCTCCTCTCTCAACTCTCGTAGTTGTTTTTTGTAATTCAAGTCAAAACTTATTCAAAAGTCAAAACTTCGACGTGCTCCCGAAAATAACCCGCGTATAGCAGACAGGGTTTTCCTTTTTGATTATTGATAAAAATCAGTTCTTTCTCCTTATCCATTTTAATATTATTCGTGAACAACACAGTAAAATAAACAGAAATATTACATTCAAATGCTATCTGGACTGACGTGTCTAATCAATGTCAAGTATACTTCATAATATCAACTTTCAAGTAGCCAGTTCAACTAATTGTTTAAAAAGTTTTTCCTTTACCTGTACCAAACCTCTAGGGCATTTGGTAACTAAGTTATTATTGAATGTGGGCCACACGAATTTCAGGCATTTTGGGTACTAAGACATTTAGGCGTTTAGGTATTAGGAAAAGGCGACATTACAACAAAAAGCCTCAATGCTCCGGACGGCTCACAACATGGGTGAAACATAAATTAAGTGGGTATAAGGGCCCTCGTCCAGCAGTGGACGTTATGTGGCTGATGATGATGATAAGGGACATCATTGTAAAGTTTCACACACACTCAGGCCTTTATAGTGTGATGATATAGGGACGAATACATGTGTCACCACCTCAGCCCAACATTTCCCGTCACGGGGGTAGTAAGAGGCGACCGAGGGAACTCTCCAGAGAACGGGCAGCAGCGCTCTCTGTGAGTTAAACCACAACACCACCGCGATCGCCAACCCGCCTGCCAAGCGTGGCGATTACTGGCATTTCACCCCAAATGACGGATCTCATTGGGGGAGGCCCTCGTCCAGCAGTGGACGTTATGTGGCTGATGATGATGATGATGATATAGGGACGAGGAGCCGCTGGACGGTGATGGGATCGAAGCCGCGGCGGAGGAGACTCTCGCGCTCGACGACTTCAAGACCGCGTCGCAGGAGTTCAAGAAGGAGATAATGTGAGTTGTTTTCTTGTGTTTATGAAATAAAAAGCATGTTCATTGTGAGCGTCTGTGGTTCAATTGGTCGGATACTTGACTTGTAAGCGAGAGGTCGTGGGTTCGGAACCGGCTACTGGACGTGTACCAATGGGACTCTTTTTCTGAGCTTATGTACGCAACGCAATGCTCGTACAGTGAAGGACAACATCGTGATGACACCCGCACACCACAAGGTGTGTGAAACCTATAACGGCGTAGGCTAACCCCCTGTCACGTTGGGTTAAAATAGGCTTGGTGAACCGTGGGCACCTGCTTAACAAGTGCCTCTGCCTACCCCGCTTTGGGATTAAAAGGCGTGAAGTGTGAAGTGTATTTTCGGTATAGGGTATCTTAATGAGAGGTTTTCTGATAGCTTCAAATATGTCAAAAATACATAGTTCTAAAACATGTCACAGATGGCGCTAATCAGACATGAACTTGAGGAGAAACTCATTTTAGAATTGTCAACAAAAAATAAAAATATGAAATGACAACCCTGTCTACGTAGTGCCATCTATTGACATTTCTTAGAACTGTAATAAGCCACCTGTCAGAAAACCTCCCATTACAAGTCACGTGCAAAATGTTCCACGTGCAAAATCATTCAAAATGTTCAATTTTTTTAAGTGTTCTATAAAGCATACATTAAAAAAATCACCAGTGAAATTACAACATCGAATTTCCGGTTCCACATTTCGCAACAATCTTCCCCAATTCGTCTCGATGCAATTCGGACAACTACACACATCAAAGGTGTCTAGGGATCAAGAACATGCTCTAAAAAAATCTAATTTATTTAAATCAAATCTAATCTTCTGGATTGGTCTCCTACCTAATTCCCTATGCCTGTATCAATGACTTATGACCAAATTTTGAATAAATTATGAATGAATTCAGTTTTTGTAAAATATATTCATGATTGCAATCTTCTAAAATGTACTTGATCCCTAGACACTTTTGATGTGTGTACAAACCCTTCGTGTAGAATATTATATAGTTGGTGTCATTGTTGAGGTCGCCATTTGCAATCTTACCATTGTTAGTTTTACATTTTGTAATGCACAGTGTGCAGTAAATAGTATATTAATTCAACATGATATTATATTATAGTAAGTCGCCAAACTTTATTTAAAGATTAAATTACTCTTTTTTTACTGTATGTGTGTGTTTGTTCAGCGCAGACATTAAAAAAAATACTAAGAAATTACAACATCAAGTTCACTATTCACCGGCTGAAAATCGCATCCAATTTTTAGCATAATGCTGAGCCAGCTGCCTTTTTGTATCCTAAACTGTTTATATCTGTTTTAACACTTTCAAATTTGTATTATTTCTCTCTGTTATTATCTTGCTGAAATTTGTTTTGTGTTTTTCTTTTGTAGTGATGCGAATAAATTCTCTCTCTTATTCCCCAATTCGTCTCGATGCAATTCGGTGAACTATGTTGAAAACGAATGGGTGTCCACAGGTCGTTTCTTAAGTCAGTGGGCGGGCGGGTGCGTGAGGTGCGAGCCCGGTACGCTTCATGCGGAGACAGTGTGTGGGGGCAGGTGGAGCGCACCACACTCACTCAGGTGGTGCGTTTCGTTCGCGCGGCGCGGGACCGCTGGCAGCGCGCCGCGCTCGAACCCGGCTCCGCGGTCGGTGCTCTAGCCGCTCAGGTACGTGGCCTGGGGAACAAGATTTTTTTTTTTATACCACAAGGGTGGCAAACAAGCATGCGGCCCGCTTGATGGTAGGCAGTCACCGCAGCCTATGGACGTTTACAATACCGGGGCATCGTTCACGCGTTGCCGACCCTGTAAAAACCTCTTCACTCCTCTTTTGAGGAACCCCATACTGTAGTCCTTTGGGAATACCTCAGCAGGGAGCTCATTCCACAACCCCAGCGTACGTGGGAGGAAATGCTTCCTTGTGATGCCGGAGTGTAGCAGTCTTAAATAATAAATAAAAAAAATATTCATCATCATCAGCCACATAACGTCCACTGCTGGACGAGGGCCTCCCCCAATGAGATCCGTCATTTGGGGTGAAATGCCAGTAATCGCCACGCTTGGCAGGTGGGTTGGCGATTGCAGTGGTGTTGTGGTTTAACTCACAGAGAGCGCTGCTGCCCGTTCTCTGGAGAGCTCCCTCGGTCGCCTCTTACGACCCTCATGACGGGAAAAGTTGGGCTGGGGGTTGACACATGTATTCTATTCGCCGTCACCACAGGGCTTGAAAAAAAATATTATTTATTTATTATTTAAGACTGCTACACTCTGGCATCGTAGCGGGAAACGATGTTTAACTACCCTCGGTCAGCATTCCCCGTTGTACAGCAGTGGCGTGCACACCATATAGGCAAAAAGACACTGCCTACCTTAGTATTTTGGCTACCCGACCTAATAATAGAATTATTGCTAGATCTTCTTTTGTTGTACTCACGACATAGGCTAACGAAGGTCGTGTGAAATTACCTATACATAGGTGTCAATCCTTGGGGATTACTGCCTACCTTGTCGTAAAAGCCAGTGCACGCCACTGTTGTACAGAATGATCAATGCCTGTAACAATATTCGTGTTGGATGTCGATGTGTTCCTTACATACGTTACCTCTTTAAAATGCGAATCGTTTCGAAAGGAAAAGTTATAACATAAAAGACTCACAATTTTGCTAACTGTATAACACACCTTTATGACTAACTAGCTGTTCCGGAAAACATTTGTTTTGCCATAATAAGTTGCCTTTGTAGCCCGTGTATTGGAAGAAATACACCTTTTAAACCTTCCATGGACTACTGCGAATAATTCAGGACCAAAATTAGCCAAATCGGTCCAGCCATTCTCGAGTTTTAGCGAGACTAACGAACATCAATTCATTTTTATATATATGACTAATTCTAACTTTAATTTTCGGCGAATTTTCTTCAAATATCAAAATCGTCAATAAAATAAAAAAAAAAAAGAAATAAGGCCTCCATACCCATTTAAGCTGCCAATGAGCTGTACTTTTACTCCTTAACATGAATCACACCCGTTACCGGATACCCCGTATAACGTTTGCGTCCTACTGTAAAAAAAAATAACTTGTCTCCACCGCAAAAAAAAAAATAAAGTGTATCCAACCTCCACAGAGTATCGGCGAGCCAGGCACTCAGATGACGCTTAAAACCTTCCACTTCGCCGGCGTCGCGTCCATGAACATCACCCAGGGTGTGCCCCGTGTGAAGGAGATCATCAACGCGTCCAAGAACATCTCCACGCCCATCATCACCGCCGAGCTGGTGAATCCCACGGACCAGGACTTCGCCAGGAGGGTCAAGGGACGCGTCGAGAAAACTACGCTGGGCGAGGTTTGTTACTGTTCATTATAAAAATTAAGGCTGGTTGGGCACAAAGTTAAAACCTGGGTCGGTCGGTATTGACCTATTTTTTTTTAACTCATTGAACAACGTTATGACTGCGCGAAGTAGGAAAACATGTTTTGGAACGACGAACGTAGAGTTCGACCAAAAACAACTATTGCATTCAAAACTGACGTTTATAATAAACAGAGACAACAATATGAAAAAAAAAATCTCGAGTGGAGACCGCGTCTCGGCAAACGGAGTGTAGGACGCCCTCAGGCAAGGTGGACTGATGATATACGCAAGATGGCTGGCAGAAGCTGGATGGCGAGAAGCCGAAAACAGATCACAGTGGCGTGCAATTGGAGAGGCCTATGTCCAGCAGTGGACAAGTATGGGCTGATGATGATGAATGATGATGAAACAGATATGATTAAAACATGGCAGACGAGTAAAAAAGTAAGCTTTGGACGAATAATAGGTGACGAACAGGCCTGTTTTGATTGCTTCGGCTAAAAAGCCTGAGCACGCCGCAAATAGTTTTGCAGCCTATCTGTCCTTTCTATCGGGTGCATTTCGGAGAGTGTGCTACGGAGTTTCATAACCTAATACTCCCATCGCGTTTTTATAAGAGGACAACCACGAGAACGGCAAAATGTCATCCATAACAGGTGGATTTATCATTTACGCGAACCAAACGCTTTGCGTCTGTATTCGTAGTGCGAACCGCCAGGATGTGGAATGACTAGCCGGAGTCTGTGTTTCCTGCGCAGTACAGTCTGAAGGTATTCAAGTCGCAGGTGAATTAGGTACCTAGTGAACACGTGTGCTCCATCGTAGACCACGTTGCTGCTTAACATCAGGCAGGATGATGGTCAAACGCTTGTTCTTAATGATAAAAAAAATATCAATGTGTCAATCAAATCAATCAGATAACGACGTGCATAGAAGAGGTGTACCTTCCCGGCGAGTGCTTCTTGCTCGTGCGTCTGGACGCGGACCGCGTGAGGCTCCTCTCGCTGGAGGTCGACGTACATTCCATTGTCTACTCGTGAGTATTTATATCTTCATATATTGCACTCATGTTGTGTGGTGACGGAGAATAGAAAACAATAGGGTATTTGACTATGGATCAAACTGTTTTTATTATAAAAGTATACATTTTTTTGAACCAATTTAGCCCAGGCGTTACATAAAAATATTTACGTATAATTAGATAAATCAATAATAAAAAATCTCGTTTGGCCATATGATTGAAAACGCACGAGATTGGTCGAATCTGTTTTGACGTCACCTGCCTGTATACGGTGAATGTCAATGGAGGTTTTGTACGGTGCATCAGTGTTTTTCTTCGTTTTTACTAGTTGTCTTATCTTACAGGCAGGTTACGTCACGACATCACGTGACTTAGCGTATTGGCGGTTTTTTGGTTCGTTTAAACTTTGATGGTGATTTGCATAGAAAATAGAGAAATGTACAACTAGTTATTCAAATTGCATATGTAATATGGTATATTGAACAATTTTAACCAATTGGCTAAAACATGTTACATTCTATGTGCTTAAGAATGTAACATGTTTTAGCCAATTTTCTGAAAGTCAAATACCCTATTGTGTTGTGACACAATTACCCTATTCGCCTAAAGCGTTTTCGGTCGTGGTGGTACACAAACTCTTCATAAAACAGTCACACACACACAATCCGACACATACATAGCGCACCCTACATACATAAGTCACACACATTACTCCAAAAACTACTTTATCTCCATACTGATTGGTCTTGGGTTAGGCCACTTTAGCGCTGACTGTCCCATATTGGCTATGTGCGCGAGGGTGGCGACGCGTAGCGTTTACAACATTCGCGGAAGCTCTCAGATAATAACAATGTAAATATTATTAGTTTCCTTTGCAAATATAAATAAAACCAAAGATTAAAATTGTATTGTTGACAATATTTAAGTGAAATATATTAAATACTTCGTAAAATTACCTAATATAATATTAAAAACCGGGTTTAAAACTACTACACATAATATTAGTTTCCAACCACAAACTGAGATAAAAGACAATCAATAAAGTATTAGCCGAGCATGTAAGAACGCAACACGTTAAAAAGTTAACAACGCATCAACAGTCATGGCCCATTTCTTTACTTTGATTTTGTACGGCAATCAACTCTTTTGACAGCTGATCATCCGCACTTGTTTCCAATTTCTGCCGTGTTGTGCGCTGCGGTCGTTATCTGTCTGCCACTACTCGCTTTGCACCTAGCCAAAATACTGTAATGATAATTTTTTAATGAAACGCGCACAGACATTATAACTCAATATTGTTCACCGGATTCGTCTCAAACCAGGAAACGTCGCAGCCGCCGCACTCCAGTCCACTCGTGACCACGACGCATGCAACTGCGTCGAAACGTCGAGTAAAATAACAAAGTTAAGCTCGAGCTTGTCTTTGGTTATATTCGCGCCTATACCCCCGGTGAACAATATTGAGTTATAA
>SJJU01041679.1:0-15465 GCA_012932125.1 Conopomorpha cramerella | reverse complement strand
TTTATTTTATTTTAAAATCTTTATTGCAGAATAAAACAATTGGCGGATTTAATGCTAAGGCATTTTCTACCAGTCAACCCAAGTTGTGGTAAACAGTTCTGTGTGCAGTAGAGAAAGTAAACATAAAAAAAACACAAAGAATTAAAATACAATAATGGAACTAAATACGTTACATACCTATAAATAATCATACACAATACAAAAAAAGACTCATACATAAATAACACTTACATTAAACGACATAATTTAAATTTGTCGTTTTTCTTTCGTTAATATCTCCCACTCTCCCTAAGGAATGTAACATTCAGATCAAGTAGAAATCAAAATCTGTTAAAATCCCCAATGAATTGTCAAAATAACGATAAATACCTTAAAACCTAAGTAAACCTTTTTTTTTCAAAGAATCCTCACACTAGAAAAGTTTCACTTGTATTTGCAGGATGCGTGGTCCTACTTACGTGTGGACGTTCAACCTCAAGACTAAGGACAAGCCGACGCGCTGGACCCTCGCCGGAGTCGCGCTGCTTCTCGGAGTTTAAACTGTTGCACCAATTAGCCCTCAGTCAGACTTAGAACAATGTCAACATGGCGATTAGTAGACTCGTCAATACCTCTTCCAGTCTTTGATCAAATAAATGCCCCAATATTAGTAGACACACCAAAATATATCCTCTAGCCTTAGACTAATGTCGAATTGCCCCAATATAGTAGATTCTCTGACTTCTCCACTATTCAGACCAATGTCTATTTGGTGGTTCAATTTTGGTGCGAAATGCACTAATTTCTGTAGTCTCAGAGGTTCGGATCATTTTGTTTCAGTGTTTAAAAAAAGTAAAAATGTATCTCTACTTATTTGAGGCCCATTTTTGAGCGACTTCAAGAAAGGAGGCTCTCAATTCGATGGTAGACTGGCTGACTGTATTAGCTCGCGAATAACATGATTGTTTTCGAACCGATTTTTATGATTATCTTTTATTGGAAGGAATATGTTTCAAAGATGAAGTGGACCCACTTTAAAGTATCGGTAGGCGCGACTAGGTATTGGTTTTGAAGTCTGTTCTTTTTGTTAAAAAGTATAATGTTTCATTAATGTAAATTAAATTTAGATATAAAATATAAATATGTACCCTTTTCAATTAAACCTCGGACAAAATGACCGAACTAATGAGACTGATTTTCTTAGTAGATCCATTTCTCGTAGACCGGAAATAAATACAATTACTTATCTTCTCTATATTTTCTGCTATCCTAGATGACGTGTATCAACAAATTTCATTAATTACAAGTCTAGCAAATGACTCCAAAAGTTAATGAAGGTTTGGTTGATTTGGTGCTTGTGTAAAACTGTTATTCTATAACATGATTAAGAAGTGGTATCGAAATGTTTAATACGAAAGAGAGTGTATTAATAGAACTTATTCGGTTTTTACAACAAACCGCATTACCTATGTATTTTGATTATTTTTTTGTGATCCACTTTGTATTACAATATTATGTATTAGACTTTTTTATTTAATTTTAGACTTAATAATAATAAATTCTGCCTATCTTAACTCCGTGTTTATTTTGAGGATTCTAGGGTGGGATTTTGAATTTCAGGCAGGTTTTTGTTGTTGAAGCAAAGGTAGGTGAGAGGTAATGTAGTTTAGCAGTAGTTTGGTTAAATCCGGTCCTCTGTAGTGGCGTATTATTTTGTGCTTATAATAAAGTTTACAATCATTATAATGTTCTGAAGTACCATGAAAATAAATTTCGTTTTGCAATACTGGACTAAAGGAACCTAAATACTGCCCCCTATTTTGATTGCCAACTTTTGGGTAAATAATAGGACCTAAGGTTTTAAATACATTTAAAACCAGAATACCGTTAGAACATTCATATGTAAGAAAAAATCGGGATCTTGGTTTAAATTTCTTTACATAAAGTTGGATAAGCAAAAACAGGAAGGGGCAAACACCGAACGTCGGTATTTGATTGTATTGAATAAATACCCTGTTTTTTCGTGGACCCACCATTTCGTCCCATCAGTGGCACCACGAGGGAGAACTGTTTCTCGTAGTCCCACTAGTATATACAGTTGTGTAATTGTTCGTCCTGTATATTTGCTATCCTTCTTCTATAAGTACATAAAGAGAAACTGTTTCGAGTACCTATGTCTTGAAGAGCCAGATTTTATACAGGGAGTGGGCCAATACTAGTGGGACTACGAGAAACAGTTCTCCCTCGTGGTTCCAATGATGGGACAAAATAGTAGGTCTACGAAAAAACAGGGAATTAATCGGTTACTAGCTATAGGTACGGATTATCATAGCTTGGTCGGTGGGGAACTCATATTATACTCATATTATATTATACTATATTATAATATGTATAAAATTCGCAGAATACCAGATTAGAGAGATACAGACAGAGACTAGGAATAGGTACACCAGAAGTAAAGATAGCATAATAACAAAATTAAATATTCATTGCGGGATTGCGGTAAAGAGATTGACGAGTAGTTTGAAAGTACCAACCATCATGACACCCTGTTGGGGCACATCAATCTACTACCATCTTATTAATTGCTCGTTTAAAGGAAAGTTCGAAAGGTTTATTTTTTTCGATAAATAAAGACTTTTGTTTTAAAGTTCGAAACTGTTCATTTTGGTGTTTTCGTAGTCTGGTTTCATGAATATCTGATATGCACAGAATCGGGTATTCTGCGACCGTTCTGGAGAACAATTCATTGGCCGGTTTAGTTCGGATAATAGGGTTAGTAATAAAAGAATTCTTGTTGAAAGATACCATCTATTTATTAAAATATCCACTTTGGTAATTCACAAAAAAGACACCATTACTAATAATTGTAAACCAGCCAGAAAATGTTGGGTCTAGTCTCGATGGTGCATTTATACTAGTTATATCTGATAATTACCATTTGTTTTATAAAACAAGTTTATCTCTCTCATTTTTTCCTAGAGATGGAAAAGGAAGAACAAACTACTATTTTTCAATAACTTCGTGTTCTATAGAACAAATGGGAATTACCCGTTGTATCCTATTTTGTGGCGTTAGTCAGAATTCAAGTTGTTATCTGTCATAATAGGTTCAAAATTATAATGGCCATTCTGTACAAGTAAAGGTTGCTAAACTAACCAAACTTCTGACACTAAACCAACATTTTGAGCCAGCCGTTGGTATTATATGATACTGTGCATAACTTGACAACAGGAAGACTACCGAGTGTAAGAACAATATGATATTTACAATTCTGTTTTGTATACAAAATAATTATGATTCATACAAAAATAACACATCAATCTTTACGTAACTAGGCTGAGATCAGAATAAAAAACTCCCGAATATTTTATAATCGATTAATACTGATTAATTAATATGTTAATAAAATGTTACAATGTGTCCGACTATACCTTCTGTCCAGAAATAAGGATTCCTGATTCGTCCACTAGGATCCTCCGCCTTAACCCGCCAAGATCACGCTGAAAATGCTCATGATCATATAATTATATATATGTATAGTTTTATATATAGTTTTATGTATTAGTCTACGGTCAGTGTTATAATGCTCTTTCATTGAGGACGAGAGGTCGGATTAATGGAATAATTCCCATTTGTTCTATAGATCAATGACGTTATTAAAACACATTTTTTAACACTATAAAGAAGCGTCTGTGGTCCAGTTGGTCGGAAATAAACATGTTCTTTAGAACAAAGGGAAATAAATACACGGACTAATAGTACATCTAAAATTAACCATTTTAAATATGGGCAGTGTCGTAGCTCTTTGGGTATTTAAAAAGAACTCAAGTACACTATAAAAAATAAGTAACTTTTATGATAACGATAAGAACAAAGACCAGATTACCTACTAAATGTTATTTCGAAAATGAGCAATATTTTTGTGCCCTATCACGACCTATCGATGCTTAAATTAGTGGACGGAATTACGAAAGGTGCTTTCCAGGACACCAGAAATAATAATATATCCCCTACGTATCAGAGTATTGTTATGTACCACTGCCAGGATAGACAATTATTCCGAAATGTGTGTAGGTACTAAGTATATCGTGTTTTGCGTAGTACCTGCTGTGTATTATGCTTTAACATATTAGGCAGCAAATTACCTCCACAAAACTCTACATTTAAAAATAAGGCAACTTATAATGATTTCGAAAACACCTGGCGCCCCGGGACCTTCATAGTCCAAGAACTCTTTTAGAGAACTTACAGTACCTACTTAATTTATTTGGGGCAATTACACTTGACTAGCCACTTTTAACACTCTTCTGAGAGACGTTATCATCAGACGGTGGTTCTGAGCCTTTCACGGTGAATGTGACGTAATATCTCTTGTTTTTGTCCAGTTTCTCAGCCGGCAGAGCGATCAGCTGCTTCTCGCTGCCGTGAGACACCTCCAGCGTCACGTGTGCCTTCGACGACGACGGCTTGGAGTTGATCTTGGGTAGAAACCCCCGCGACTTGCCGGCTGTGCTTGGCTTTGGCATTGTGTGATGGTTCCATCTATGGGGGACTGAAAATAATATTTTTTGTTAAACGTAGAGTAAAGGGGGGTTAATAAGATTTTCTGATGGAGGACCAAGAACCGACAACGACGTACATTAAAAAACGACGACTTGTGATACACGTCGATACGATTTGTCTAAGTTAAATACTACTCCATGATATCTACTTACTGTAATTCTGTTTCATTTTGGTCAGCGGATAACGAAATCATCTTCCACTTTGTTGGATTGTTTCATCATCCATCATATTTTGCATTATTATAAATGAGCTTCCTTTCCCCGTTGAGTCAAAAAGAGAAAAAAAACTTACTATAGGCCGAACAAGGTATGCCGGTGTAAGCGTGGACGGCGTGGAAGCAACGGTGGGTCTTGTTGGTGCACAGGCACGGGTTGTCGGGCACCGCGCTCATCTTGTACAGCTCACTCTCCCCGTAGTCAAAGTCGATTGGCCTCTCAGGCAAATTCTCCAATTGCCTTTTGCTACTCTTCTGCAACTTCCTTAAACTGTCGTACAGAAATTTCTCGAAACTGCTGAATGTATAATCTGGACTACTATAGGGGCCCAAACCGACGCTAGCCAAGCTTGATTTGTTGTAGTCGTCTATTGCACGCTTTACGAGCACTGCTTCATTGGTTTTGCTTGTTCTGATTTGCAAACGTTTCAATTCAAGCAAATGCTGGAACAATTTTCTTTCGCAGTAGTATCTGAAAAGAAAGTGAATGATGAAGTAAGTACCAATTTTTGTCATCGTCATCAAATACGAGTACATCATAGGCTATTACAATATAAATAAAATAACCGACTCGTACAATAAGCCTGACCGAAAACTGCCAAGGTTCATTTAACGCTTTTAAACTTTTTACGTGTACCCAAACTACGTCTTAAGTCACAGAAAAACGAGGTTTTAAATGGTCAAGAAGAAAGAGATAAGTTTCAAAAACTTTAATTGATATTACCTCCGCATGTTTGTTTGAATTCGTTGCGTGACAGATTTCATGTCGACGGCGTTCTTGTCGCCCGGCTTCCGTACGGGTATCCTGCTGTTACCTTTCGCTGAGTATTTACCACTTGCATTTCTTTGCTGGTAGTAAGCCGCAAGACGTGGGCTCATGATCCTGCGCTGCACCACTCTTGGGCTGGGTTCGAACCCTGAATCCATAAGACCACTAGATTCATAACCCCTCTCCGAATTTTCACTTTTCGATCTAATAGTAGACCTAGTACTCTTAGCTCTGCTCTTTTTACGGAAACGCTTACGACGGCCATTCGCCTCAGCTCGATACATTTCATTATCACTTACACTAGGAACTCTACCAAAGGGGCTGTCTTTTGTAATACTTTTGTCATAAAAGTCATCCTCATAGCTTTGGTCAAGTGTTTTGGACTTTTTTAATATCCCCGTAGCCGTTTCTGCTGCACTTGCGATGTCCGACAAAACCTTGTAGCTCTCCGTTTCGTAAATACTACTTTTTCGACTACTAGGGCTATCTTTTGAAGATTTTCGTACTCTTTTGGGAGACATGCTCATGTTAATGTCATCAGTAACATTTTCTACTATAACTTGCTGTACAGCTCGTTCTTCAGCTGGGGTATCATCATCGATTACAGAAACAAGTCCCTTTTCATTGCTTTGAGATATTTCTCCGCTACTTGCTGTGGTCGATGTAAATTCCTTTCGTTTATCTTCAGAACTAACGACGATACTGTCACTATTTGCATTGGTATCTTTGCTAGTTTGGGGTCTGTCACTTGGCTGAACCAACTGTCCCATTAAATGATCTGGAGACTTAATAGTTGTGTTGTTCTCGATTACATTATCAGTTTGTGCAAAAGACACAGATGGAGTTTCAACTTTGTCCTGCAAGGTTTTGTCATCTTCATTAAGTTTACTATCATCCGTTAGATCTGGGCCCGATAATACTTCAAACGACCGTTTTCGAACTTGCTCCCCCACAGCTTCAGTTTGATCTGTTGTTGTAACTTGAGGGACAGGAATCGCACTATCTGCTGTTGCTTCTGCTGATACTTTATCGTCTGCCTTACTTTCCTCGGGCTCGGGAATACTTTCCCCTTTGTCAATTGATGCATCGATATTATCTGCATTAGTATTTACTATATTAGATTTTTCTAGTTTTGTAGTATCATCGTCGACTTTGGTTGCCACTACTGCTTTCTCAACACCCGCTTCAGCCGTGATTGCTGGTTGAATCGAAGCTACATCCGCTATTTCTTTGACCGATTCAATTTGGGGCTGTTCTTCATCTTTGTCCACGTGACTTACAGACATATTGGATGTTTCAATCGAAACATTATTAGCCGCATCCACAGTTACAGTAATTTCTGAGCTCCCATGTTGACTTGAGTCCCTTTCCATGTGTATTTGTGCTTCAGTGACCACAACGTTTGTTTTCACAGAAATATTATCTGTTTCCGTCTCGCTTAAAGTTTTTGTTTTTTCCAAGTGACTTTCTTTAGAAACCTCAGTATTTTCACTATGTGCCGGGACTTCTTGTCTGGTGTCGGAAGCATTACCATTCACCTCAGAACTTTGCTTCGATTCGTTGTCTTTGTATTTAATTATATTTACACATTGCTTTTCATCGTCATTTTCTATATGAATGGAAGTCTTTTTACCCTTACGCTTCGTACTTCGCCTATCGCTCGATTCTGAGCTACTACTCTCTGAGGAATAACTAGATCTCTTTTTACTTCTTTTCCTATGTTTCTTCTTTTCGTCATGACGACGCCGGTTAACATCTGAATCACTTCCAGAGAACGATCTGTTGCGATTTCGACTATACTTAGACCTGCTGGAACTACGCTTAGAAGGTTCACTTCTGGAACGACTCTTCTTTAAACTTTTTGTACATTTTGTGTAATCATAGACCTCATTCTTTTCATGTTCTGAATCGTAGCCATCGCTAAAACTTTTTTGAGATTCTATCATTTTTCGCCTGTCATTCTTACTCCCATGTTTTACTTTACTGCGCCTCGACTTTGTTCTTTGATCAGAATCAGTAGAAGATTCTGACTCGTATCTTCTGCCTCGAAATTTTCTCCTTTCTTGCACAGGACTGGAGACTTCCAGTATTTCTCGTTTCTTGATGGTTATTCTATCTTGAACATCAATCTTTGTGCTTGTTACTCTCCGTGTCGGAAAATTTGTGACTGCGGCACCATCGATAACAATATGGGTGTCTGTTAGCTTTGAAGCGGGCAGGCCTCCATGCATCTGCAGGTATTTAGCTGTTGAACGGTGTCCCCGTGTGGTAGCGCAATCAAGAGGGGTGATTGGTTCATTCTTGGACGATCTGGCGACGGGGTTGACCTCGGCACCGCGGTCCAGCAAGAGTCGACAAAGGTCAGCGTTGTCAGTGGCTGCTGCGATGTGCAGGGGAGTGCGACCCTCGTGATTGGTGGCATTCACCTGAGACGGGCGGCCATCTAGTAGCCACTTAACAAGCTCTCGACGACCCGATGCTACAGCTTCATGTAAAGGCAAATCACCTTTTGAGTTTCTTAACCATAAATTTGCTCCTCTGGCACCTGAAATAAATAGGTAACCAGTTTAAAAAAAATCTAATATATAGATACTTAGAACTCCATAATCATATAAGAGTATTTTTATAACTGAAAAGTTAGAATTACGCTATCCAAATCACATTACGACTATCATAGTAAGTGTACACATTACGGGAGGCACTTAATAGGAAAATACTGGACTCTCGTGAGCCTGTGTCTACCTACAGCTGAAGGGATAACAGTAAAGCATCAAGTGATTCACATTAATGAATAAAACTATCACTTCCTATGTACCTAGCATCCTGACAGTTTCGAGCTGACCCTTAGCCGCAGCGGTATGGGCTGGGCTGCGTCCTTTCCGGTCTTGTCGGTGCGGGTCGGCGGCGTGCTGCAGCAGCGTGGCGGTGGCGTCGGCGTGGCCCAGCGCGGCCGCGTAGTGCAGCGGCGTGCAGCCGTGTCCGTCAGCCACGTCGACGCGCGCGCCGCACAGCCCGATCAGAGTCTCCATGGCCTCTGTGTGGCCGCGAGCCGCCGCGCAATGTAGCGCTGTCAGACCATCTCTGAATTTGGAACAGTAATTTACACATTAACTTTGCGACGAATTTGGGTATTTCGTTGTCTGCGTCTGGGCGAACCATGTATCTAAAACATGTGGTTAAATTAATTTGTTAAGAGTTGTTTCTCATCCTTCTAGATTCCTTCTGATTTTCTGCATGATATGCTCATGAAAGACAAAACTGTGTACTTAGTATCCTATAGGTTATGCTTTGGTGCGTTATAACTTAATGACATTTGAACACTAAAACGACGTAGGCACAAGGTTATATCTACATATTTGAAAATATATTGTATAATATGATTTAAGAGTGACTCTGGCAAATTATCCTGAAATATTGTTTAGGACATAGTAGAGTCGACGACGGAAGGAAAAAGTGATATGAAGAGGTCAATGAAAGCTTTAGCCAGGATTGCAGACCTATCAGCATCATCCAGCCTAGCCCCGGCCTGGTGCAGCGCGAGCACGGCGGCCGCGGAGCCGGCGGAGGCGGCCCACAGCAGCGGCGTGCGGCCGTCCGCGTCGCGCGCGTCTACCCGCGCGCCGCCCTCGCGCACCAGCGCGCGGAGCACTTCCAGCGCCGCGCCACGGGTCTGAAGGGTTCGTGAAGGATAGGAAATATACAGATTACGGCATTGTACTGTTTCTTAAAGTGTAATAATTTTGACATCGTAATATCATCAATGAAGTTGAGACAACAAGTGTGTTTGTTTGGTAAGAAAGCTAGCATCTCACGTTTTGGAATTGTCGTGTTCCTTCGTTAGATTACGCTTCGACGAACTGGCGGTGGTAAATCGTCAACACGGTTATACATAATTATGTAATATCATAAAGCTTTTATCAAATACTTTCAAATCTTTATGTACAAGCTAAAACTAAAAGTAAACGCAATAAATCAATAACTCAAACATACAGTGACTATACTCTGAGCGATAGGTTTTCTCCATGTAAGAATGCCAATGTCAAGGTCCATATTAATGGATCACCTTCAATGATACCCTAGGAATCCCTGTGAAGGACATTTGGTCAGTACCTGGTGGTCGGTAGCGGCGGGCGCCCCGCACATCTGCGCTGCGTAGTGCAGCGGGCAGCCGCCGTGCTGGTCAGGCGCCGCGGGGTCCGCGCCCGCCGCAAGCACCGCACGCAGCGCTCCCACCTCACCGCACACTGACACAAAAACGAACTTTATGAACAGTAGTCGACCCAAGTCTCTAGTTGTTCCACAGTCTATACTGATTGCTGAAATCGTTTTTTACAGTTGATTTAAGTGGTCATGTATATAGTAAGTATCCTCACGGCGTTTTCTTCATCATATGAGCATTAGGTATGTGTCTTTTTCAGACACTTATCAGTCATCAATATCACCAGCCACAGAATGTCCACTGCTGGGCGAAGGCCTCCACAAAGATTTCTATGATAATTTGGGGGAAATGCCAATAATCGCCACGCTTGGAACAGTGCAGAGGTTGGCGATAGCAGTGGTGCTGTGGTTTAACTCACAGAGAGCGCTGCTGACCGTCCCTTTGAGAGGTTCTCCGATGGCCACTTACGACACTCATGACGGGACAAATTCGGCTGGGGTGGTAACACATGTACTCTATTCGCCATCACCACCACACGGCTAACCACTTATCTGTACTTAACATTTTATCAAAATTTTCTGATTGAAAATCGAAAGATTTTACGACTAAATATTTATTACTACTAAAACCATTTTTGTTTTTATCAGAATCATTAAAGAACTATTACAAACATGCCATCATCAAAAAGGTACATAGTGTAAGAATCATTAAGCCATCATTACCAGAATTAAGCCAATACAATCCATTATACAAATGACTTTCCATCCCATCACTTTGTAGAAGCTCAACATATTCATATTTAATCGTGGCGTGCTATAGACAGCTGTCCGGCACGTCGTGTTCGACCTTTGGTGGATGTGGCCTGGACAGCCATGGACGTCGGACGTCCGAGGTTCAAGGTCCACCCGTCGACCGCCCGCTCGATACCTCCTATCATATTCTGCGATCTAACTTCAGTGCTACAAGGATTCTTTTGACGTGCGAGTGCTGAATATTCTGTAGGATTTCTTGCCATTCCTGTATTTTTATGTATCTTAGTTTGTTTTAGGTGTATAATTATGCTTGTATTGTGATAATATGAAGAATCGTCCATCAAAACATGATTTGGATAGCTTAAATTCGGTGCTAAACATTTTAGGTACGCGCCAAAATATTCTTGTCGACCTGTAGCAGTATACTAGGCCAGAACCCTCGCTATGAGTCATTGCTGATTATGATCGGAACGTAATTTGAATAGGTAGTTAGAGAATAGTAAATTACTGTTTTGACTTGGTGCTCGTTCGTCAATGTTGTATGTGTTTTATGAACATATTTTTTTTTTATAGATAGCTCAAGGTTCGGAGGGCCTTGGTGTTATTGTTTGTTACATAATGTGTAATTGATATCCGTGGTGATTAATATACATCTAGAGCTACGAATATGTTTATACAAGTTCAGGTAATATATGAGGATGAAAACTCTATGTTTCTGTCAATCATTGAAATATTTTGAAACTGAAAAGACATGATCCATCATGAATTAAAAAAACCCTTCATAAACCACTAATAGCACTAAAGCCTTCATAAAACCTGCACTAATAACAGACTTATGCATTACCTTTTTAACCGCCATTAGCAGACACATAAAAATAGCATTACAATTAAGAAAACTAAAATGTGTCATTTTGGCACTCAAAGGATTTATTTGGTCACAAAATATTATACATACAGACGAATTGAGAATCCTTCCTTTTATTTGAAGTCGGTTAAAAATAACTTCCTAGGACAGAAAGCCTTCAGCCTCTAACCGAAAGCTAGCTTGAACGATTCTGCACGGATATAACATTGTATTTTCAACACCTACAATACGAATACTGGTCATAAAACATTCTAGGAAACAATCTGTCGACTCGAAAAGGAGAACAATAAGGAGCAACTAAAATATAAAAGTTAGCCCCTATCCTTCATGCGGCCTCTAAGTTAACATAAAAATAAATGCTGTAACCAACATTCCATGTATGGAAAAACAGGACAGTCAGCAAAAAAGTGGTGGTAAAAGTACACGTGTAACTAAAAGGTAAAGATTTTTAAATGTGACAAGAAAAATATCCAACCATATTACAACCTTGGGGTGATAGACCGTTTTCTTATGTAATGTCACCATCAAAAACTTTCATCCTTAACCGTGGTATACCTCATTAGTTCACCTAGGTACACAATAGACAATTTTTTACAGTTAAGAAGCTTTCCCAGACAGATTGTCATTTTTTAAATCCCTCATTAAGCTCATATTTCCATGAAAATAAATATTATTTTCCTTCGTAGCAAAACCGAAACTTAAATGTAAGTGGATTGCCCAGTTATTGTAAGTAAGTACAAAGAGGAAAACCGGTTGGAAATACACTTCTGGCATTCCACGACCGGATGTCCGTCCGGGGAGGTTGATGGTAATACGAAACGCGACCGGAAGTGGTCACGGCCACGCGGACGCTTTACCCCGATCTACGTGAAATTACGTTCTAATAGCTCACTCGTTCAGCGCTTGTGTCTAGGGTTTTAAAATAATTAGACTATGTAGGTAGTTGTCTTATAAAATCTTTGTTGGTCTTCAAAAAGTTGAAATGTTGTATGTCTTAAATGTTTTAATATGGACATATTGTTAAATCTGACATACTTCCACACGCACAGGTACTAGCTGTATCCCACAGCTTGTTCCGCTGATTTCGATCTCATAGGAATATCGTAATAAAATGTAGTTCCTATGTCTTAATCCAGTTTATAAAGAATTCTCGAAATGCGTCAAGTAGTTTTAAAGTTTATTAGTAACAAACTTTACTAGGCAACTAAAACTATACACAAATGCTAATCACTTCTATTTTTAATCATATTAAGAAATTATTAATACTTTATATCGTATTTATATGGGTATTTCCTTACATGTGTGTAAAAAGTTTCGCGTAGTTAAGTACCACAAACTTTTGCTTTTATAAGGTAACATTTTTTTGTAAGAAAACCCGCCCTAGGTCTTACGCAAACGCAAAGGTCACTCGATATACTGCCTAGATAAGTTCCATATCGCAGACAAGATCTGCATGACAGAATTAAAATACAGAGCACGCTGTAAGCCGGAAGGTGAGAGGAAGCATGCCGTGGTGTTCAGATTTAGCGCCGCGGCTGATGGCCCAAGGTGGACCGGACACGTGACATTTCACTTTGTCTACTTATGCAGATTTACGTACTTACTTAACAACATCTTGGTGTAAAAATAACCGAGATTATTCACAAGCGTTGTGTACAATGTTAAAGGGAAATTCTTTGCTGAACGAAGTAAGCGTGCATAATAATGCAAAAGTTTATATATTTGAGGTACAGTAATCTCAATTCGACGGTATTTTTTTATGTTTTTTACCTCAAATTATTTGACTGGGTGAACCGATTTGGATTATTATATTGAAAGAGATAGATTAGAAGCAGATGTTTGAGATTTGGCTCAGTTCCGATAGTGGCATCCAAGAGGAAACCAACAACAGTCTTTATTTTACTGGTTGAAATCAGTTCTTTTTTCTTTAAAGCTTTTCACGGTTTCGTCAAGAATGCTAAAAAAAATATAGCGTATTACATGGAATAGGACATAAACATTTTTTTCCTGAAACTCTAGAGTAAATGTTTGCTTTGTTCAAAATTGTACATTTCAAGGCTTGAATTACTTACTTTGCTTCGACAGCCTTTGACACCGGCTATACTCTACGGGCGTAGAGTGCAAATGTGCCGTGGCCTCACAAGGCAAAGTAAATAAAAGTGGATCCTGGGTCCTTTCACTCATACCTATGTTTGTTTGATACACGCTAGACAGAAGAAGTTAGTAATATAGTACGATGAATCATTTCAACATGTAGAGACATTTGTTTTGACAGGTAGAAATTATTAGAGATTATGTTGATTCACATCGGATTGTAGATAGTTCTAATCTAATTGCTAATGTTTCCCAGGTGTCTGCTCAGAATTACTCTACTGCACGACAGACGTTATTAGCATTTAGAATCTATGTAATTATTATTCATTATAAAGCCCACCACCATCCAAAGCCTACCTGACTCTCGGCGTACGGGCCATTCTCTGGAGACGTGCGCGTTTACGCGACTTGTTTTTGCCTCTATTAAGGCTCACGTTTTTTCTTATCTCAAAAAAAAAACGCTCACGTTTACTTTATACAAATTATCTTTATCCCTGTTTTGTTGTCAATTCTCACTTCGCTTCCCAGGCTTGACGACCACATCACGTAGACTTCGGGTCGGTCCTCGTCGTATCTTCAGTCGTTAACAACCTTCATATGTTCTTCATGCTGTATATAGCAAACTCACGCAAGCGTTAAAAGCTCCCTCGATTGTTTACCAGGCAATAACACGGGAGCGGTCACCGTGGGGTTTTAGTGGGTGCGAGTCCCACATAACCCCGCCGCTGTCCCCGTTAGCGGTGGGGTATCCATAACGGATTTCCCAACGATAAAAAAACCCGTGGTTTGACAATAAGTTCATCCCTAAATCTTCTGTTCTACTACGGCCTAACACTTTAGTAAAATAAATTATCATAATTAAGCGGTTAGCATATCGCACTATCTCTAAGAAGATTATTCGAATATCCCTTAGAGCGCTTTATGACCGTGTATTAGAAGAAATATAGAGATCACCTTTGTTTTCCTTTCTATGTTATCACGGGACAATCTATTGTAGGTAACCTACCCAGTGGTAAGTCCATATTCCCGTTTTTCCCGTCGTGGGGGTCGTAAGAGGCGACCGAGGGAACTCCAGAGGACGGGCAGCAGCGCTCTCTGTGAGTTTAATCACAGCACCACTGCAATCGCCAACCCGCCTGCCAAGTGTGGCGATTGGCATTTCGCCCCCAAATTATCATAGAAATCATTGTGAGGGGCCCTCGTCTGCTCCACTGTTGACGTCACGTCATGTGGCTGATGATGAAATTCATCATCCATATTCACACGTTTCGCAAACATCCAATCACTTCCAAATCGTCTCTCGCAGTTACATAGTTAATGCAGCTAAATGGAATTTTAAACTTCAGCCGAAGTGGGCGTGTAGTAGTTAGGTGGCGTGCGGTGTGCGGCCGCCCTACGGCGACGATGATACATCGTGTGCGGCACGCCTATCAGTCAGGGGCTGCGGTGACGCGTGCCGCCCGATAACCGCTAGCTAATCCACACGCCTACCGCACACTACACACACTTGGCATATTGCAGATGGATTTATTATGCGTACAGTCAACGAACAAATGAGTGTACAAAGACAGTACATACAATGAGCGTATCGGGCTTTGTGGTTGGGTATTTGGAACCTGCCCTGACTGGCTGTACCAATGGATTTCAGATATTACATTTGATTTGGAGCCTATGTTAAAACTAAAATTTTTCATCGGTGTAACAGAATTAAAAGGCGCGCTCTACTTTAATGAAAATTGCGTGCAGATGCGGCTCAGAATTAGCTATCTCAATCAAAAAATTGTGTGCGTTTAGAGATAACCGGATTATAAACTAATTTTAACATGTACCACTTCAACTTCATCTCTATGCCGTAGTATATACAGTCAGTCAAGAATCTGGTCTATCACCCTAAGGTCGAAACTTGTATGAATGTTATGGTTTATTTTTTACTTGACACAATATAGCAACTCTACATTATTGACGTTTTAGTGACACAACTTCATCAAAATCTGATAGACCTCTTTCTTGGCTAACTATCACTCTATCTAACATATCTATCATAAAAAATCTTCACGCCTTTAATCC
>SJJU01041654.1:0-13281 GCA_012932125.1 Conopomorpha cramerella | reverse complement strand
TTGTTCTTTGTGCAGTGGCAGCATGGTTTGCGTTTTATTCATGCTGAAGACATCAACTCGGTGTTTTTGGTCAGTTTGTGCCTAGGTTTGGACACTGCTAAGGATCTGGGCAGCTCTGTCTTTTGCGGTAACAATACATCTGTAATGCTTAGTAGATAATCATAAAGACTCATCTTTGGTTGGCCGGAATATTTGTTATACTTATTTTATGAGAACTTAGGAAAAGGAGCTGGTAAATATGAATTCCCATTTTCAAATACCAACGGAGAGTCTGTTCCGCACGGGTAATAAGCCAGCAGCTGATCTTGGCGGTCAACACCCCCCATGAATTCATTATATTATTTTGCTATAGCTTCAGCATTATCTGTAATTAATTTGTCCTCTTTTATTGGTGACTGGTACCATATTGTCTTAAAAAAACTGGTCTTTCAGGACGAGAAGGCCCTGGGTAATTTTTTCCATTTTGAAATGTGGGTAGATACTAAACTATTGTCCGGAGTGAAAAACCGCAAACACTTATAAAAAGGTCTAAATTTCAATCGCAGTGCCAGCATAAATTAAATGTTTCATTCAAAATGCCGAAAAAGTAGTGCGACATAGATTTGAGTTCCTTAATTAACGCACCGGTGCGTGGCCGGCATAGCGCTGGACGTCTTGAAACACGCACCGGTGCGTTGCCGGCAGTGAACGTGTTAACTCACAGAGAGCGCTGCTGTCCGTCCTCTGGAGAGCTCCCTCGGTGGACAGGAAAAGCTGTCTGGGGCGCTGACATATGTACTCTATTAGCCATCACCGCACCGCTAATAGATAAAATGTAATGTATACCTATGTTATACCGATACTGTATATTACACATACAAAGTTTCATTGAAATCTGATCATTGGTATTTGCTTGAAAGACTAACTAACAACCGTGGTAAGCTAAATTGGAAGTTCCGGTTTCTATCACAACACTAGTTTTAAACCCTTTGGAGGACACATCCCGCTTAACGACGTTATAGCAATAAAACCTCTATTGTCTTTAAGCCGTGTGGTGACGGCGAATAGAATACATGTGTCACCACCCCAGCCAAACTTTTCCCGCTATGGGGGTCGTAAGAGACGACCGAGGGAACCCTCCAGAGGACGGGCAGCAGCGCTCTCTGTGAGTTAAACCACAACCCCACTGCGATCGCAAACCCGCCTGCCCAGCGTGGCGATTATGGGCATTTACCTCCAATATAAGCACAACAAGGCCACGGCCCCCAGTTCCCGGCGGCTCCGCTATTCCTGGTCACGGTGGCGACCACGGTAACGGCGGAGCAGGGGGTGCGAAGAATCTCCGGGTTATGGGAGGCCACCACAAACAACTGACCCTGGCGACGTACAACGGACGCACGCTACGGCTTGACTCGCATCTGGCGCAACTCGAGGTGGAACTTGGGAAAATTAGGTGGCACATATTGGGGCTAAGCGAAGTCCGAAGAGAGGGAGAGGACACCATTACCCTCAAATCGGGCCACCTAATGTACTTCCGCGAGGGAGACCAACAATCCCAAGGCGGCGTTGGGTTTCTTGTGAATAAGTCCCTGTGTAACAACGTTGTGGAAGTGTCTAGCGTGTCGAACAGGGTAGCATACCTTGTCATAAAACTTACCGAGAGGTATAGCCTGAAAGTGGTACAAGTGTATGCACCGACCTCGACACACTCGGACGATGAGGTGGAGGGCCTGTTCGATGATATATCGAAGGCCCTCCACTCCACTACTAAGACACATTACAGCGTTGTTATGGGGGACTTTAACGCTAAAGTGGGAGTACAGAATTGCAATGAATCGGCAGTAGGATCCCATGGATTTGGAGCAAGGAATCATAGGGGGCAAATGCTAGTAAACTTCCTCGAACGAGAGGGGCTATTTCTAATGAACTCGTGGTTTAAGAAAAAGCCCCAAAGGAAGTGGACCTGGCAAAGCCCCGATACTATGACCAAAAATGAGATCGATTTCATCATGACGAACAAAAAGCACATATTCAGAGACGTCTCTGTGATCAACAGGTTTAATACCGGTAGCGATCACCGACTAGTCAGAGGCTCTCTGAATATCAACTTTAAGGCTGAACGTGTCCGTCTGATGAAAGCCAGGCTCCAACCAACCATGCTCCAAACTATAATGGGATCCGAAGCTTTCCAGCTAAGTTTGGAGAACCGATTCGTTGCCGTGGAAACCACAGCAGACGTGAACAAGAACCTCGAAAATGTGACTCGGGTCCTCAGGGAAGAGGGTACGAGATTTTGTGAAATGCAGCGTAAGGGCAGGAAGTCAAAGCTTTCCGAGGAGACTTTACGGCTGATGAAGGAACGACGTGAGAATCCACCCGTCACTTCGACCGCAAGGCGGGCTCTAAACCAGGAGATTAGTAAGCACGTGCGGCGCGACCTCCGATGCTACAATACTCTTTCAATAGAAAGAGCGATTGAGCAGAATCGGGGGTCAAAAGTGTTCGTACAATCTCTTGGAAGAAGCCACCTTGCGAAGTTGACCACAGCAAGTGGAGAAGTCGTCACTTCGAAGCCGTCGGTCCTTTCGGAGGTTGAAGACTTCTATGGCCAGTTATACGCATCGCATGCATCTCGCCCTGATCCCGAAAATGGGGACTCTAGAGCCACATTGACACGCCACTCCACCGAAGACCTGCCAGAAGTCAGTACTGGCGAAATTGAGATCGCTCTTAGACAGCTCAAAAACGGAAAAGCTCCAGGAGAGGATGGCGTTACAACAGAACTATTAAAGGCTGGAGGTAAACCGATATTGAGGGAGCTCCAAAAGCTTTTTAACGCTGTCCTCTTCGAAGGAAGAACTCCGGAGGCGTGGAGTAGAAGTGTGGTCGTCCTGTTCTTCAAAAAGGGAGACAAAACCCTGTTGAAGAACTATCGACCCATTTCTCTTCTAAGCCACGTCTACAAGCTGTTCTCAAGAGTGATCACAAACCGTCTTGCGCGAAGACTCGACGAATTTCAACCTCCGGAGCAGGCTGGATTTCGGAGCGGTTATGGCACCATAGACCACATCCACACAGTGCGGCAGATCATAGAAAAACTGAAGAATATAATCTGCCCCTGTGTCTAGCATTCGTGGACTATGAGAAGGCCTTTGACTCGGTTGAGATCTGGTCCGTTCTGGAGTCTCTGCAGCGTTGCCAAGTTGACTGGCGATACATCCAAGTGATAAGATGCCTCTACGAGGCTGCCACCATGTCCGTCCAAGTACAAAATCAGCAGACACGTCCCATACCATTGCATCGAGGAGTGAGACAAGGGGATGTTATTTCCCCGAAATTGTTCACAAATGCAATGGAGGATATGTTCAAGACGCTGCATTGGAAAGGACGTGGCATCAACATCAATGGCGAACACATCTCTCACTTGCGATTTGCAGACGACATCGTCATCATGGCAGAAACGCTGCAGGACCTTCAACTGATGCTGAATGACCTAGCTGATTCTTCTCTACGGATCGGCCTACGGATGAACTTGGATAAAACCAAGGTCATGTTCAATGAACATGTTCTACCGGAACCGATTTCAGTACACGGCACCGTTCTCGAAGTTGTTAAAAAATACGTATACCTTGGGCAGACATTGCAGTTGGGTAGAAACAACTTCGAGGACGAGGTAAACAGAAGAATTCAGCTGGGTTGGGCAGCATTTGGGAAGTTACGTCGAGTCTTAACATCAGCGATCCCACAGTGCCTGAAGACAAAAGTCTTCAATCAGTGTGTCCTACCTGTAATGACATACGGAGCTGAGACGTGGACACTGACGGCACGGCTGGCCCACAAGCTCAAAGTCGCACAGCGTGCTATGGAAAGGGCTATGCTCGGCGTTTCTCTGAAGGATCGAATCAGAAATGAAGTGATCCGACAGAGAACCAAAGTCATCGACATAGCTCATCGTTTTAGCAAGCTGAAGTGGCAGTGGGCCGGCCATATTTGCCGTAGAACCGATGACCGTTGGGGAAAACGAGTTCTCGAGTGGAGACCGCGTCTCGGCAAACGGAGTGTAGGACGCCCTCAGGCAAGGTGGACTGATGATATACGCAAGATGGCTGGCAGAAGCTGGATGCGAGAAGCCGAAAACAGATCACAGTGGCGTGCAATTGGAGAGGCCTATGTCCAGCAGTGGACAAGTATGGGCTGATGATGATGATGATGATGATGATGTCTTTAGCTAGACGTTCATGAACCACCACTAGCATGGAACTCTTCAGGGATCAGCCCCCGTAGCACAGCGCTGTACAAAAGAAGTGATAAGACATAAAACGCGATGCGATTTGTTGAAAAAAACAGCCAATCAGAATGCGTTTTTTTATATGTCGTGTCTTTCTTGACGCGCGTGCTTGGTCTGCAGAACGGCTCCTGGATGCTGTCGTACTTATAAGCGGATATAAATACTTGGATGAAGAAATGATCCAACTACTTAAATGTACTAGGAAACGTTGTTCATCTTAGTTTCCGTCTAACACTATTATTGTTTCTTTAAGTTAGTATTCGTCAGAATGAGATAGCATGAGAGTATGAACGACGCATATCAACCACAAGTCTCTCAAGATTACACTAGGAATTTTCGACATGAGTGTTATGTATGCAGGTATCATCACTCATCAGTCAAGATCGTTCACCGGAAAGGAACGCAACAGGTCGTCGATCCAACAAGCACCAAAGTAACCTTGTCGCAGTAAAAACCTAACCCGTTACTTAATGTTAAATAACGTGGTAAATTGTGAAATTATGCGTGTGCGCAGCCGCCGCTCGCAACTCAAAATGCTGGTCAACTTGACACCGAAATCGTTTAAAAAATGACAGTTCCATAGCTATATATCATTTAGCTGTCATAACTGCATTTTTGTGAGACTTCTTACCAATCGAGAGTAGACTTGTATTAAGTTTTCATTTGACACTGTTGTCACTGGTAATTAATAAGACGACTTAGGTCATTTTACTCTGGTTTCTTAAGTAGCAAATTATGCTTATTACACCGACGGACTACTGACTTTAAATAAAAACACTTACTTGAAGTAAAAGGAATAAAAAATATTATCCAAACTTTAAAGTATGTGTCCTTTTGCATTATGATACATTTATTCTGTAAATGCTTCATGCCTTGTTTTGAGATCTGAGGAACATGTAGAGAATTAGTATATAGAAAAATCCTGCCACCGTACGTTCTCTGCGAAGCCCCAATTAGGGCTATACTATTCATATACTGAGGCTATTAAGAACACAAGTGTTAAATTGGCTGTACTGATTTGTAGTAACCCTTTACTTACAATAAGCAAAATTACCTTCTATAAAATGTTTGAAAGTTCCAGTCATCGAGCCAAAGCTTTATCAATGTTTTCAGATAATATAGAGCTTTTGCTGTGAAGGTAGCATCGGGTTAAAAGCTGCCTCTTCCCCATAATTGATTCCCCCACGATGAAAAAGGCTAAAAGTAACCTAGGAAGCATCTTATGAATTTGATGTTTTGTAGGTAGTAGTGGCGAAGCTATGGGGTAAGCCGGTAGTACAAGACAAGCCTATGCCTAGCCTATGAAATTAAGTAGCGTATGGATTTATTATAGCTCAAATAAGTAAGACAAATAAAAAATCTAAATAAGCATTGGTTAAGTGCCTATTTTTCACTACCGGCTTACCTCCTAGCTTCGTCACTAGTAGGTAGGTATGTTATTTACTATCATCGATACATTACATCAAAATAAGTACAAAGAATCACCTACGATAGTATTACAAGCTGTACCGTAGGTTCACGGATCTGATATTGCATGCATGACATAGTATTTTGTGTACAGTATTTTTTTTTAATACAGTTCCACAGTCCAGACTACCGCATCGACAGTCCCGAGCCGATAGGAATTCCAGACACGCCACCGCCGTTGATCGTGACTACACCGTCCACCAGCTCATCATGACACCTCATCATTATCACCTACCGTACATCCAGAAGACCAAACAAACTGCGGTCAAACCAGCAGCTTATCTTGTCATCTCAATGTCGGCCGAAACACGAGAAACCGATATTTTTTCCGTCTCGCTCCCTCTCTAATAACTAACTGAGACTTCATTGTTTCGTTGCAGAATTAAATAATGAATGTGATTATTAATCTACTTTTAATAATGTCAGTTGCCTTTTGTGCAGCGAATTGGGTCATAGAAATATTGACGTTGCAGGTGTTACTCAATAAGTAATTTATCTAATAAAGAAACCTTTTCGAGAATAGTAACTAAACTAACTTTAAGGCAATGCGGTTTGTTAAAATTGTGTAAGAGAAACTGTAAGTTGCAAATGTACGGTCGGCCAAGAAAATGGTCTATCAGTTTTGATGACACTTCCCGTGTCACTAAAACATCAATAAGGTAGAGTTGGCATATTGTGACAAGTGAACAATGAACCTTAATGTTTAATGACATTCATATGAGTTTCAACCTTAGGGTGGTAGAGCAGATTCTTTGCCGACTGTACCTTTGGCTAGCTTTAGTTAACCTTTACTAAGATGAGACTATGCATGTTTCTGTTTGATTTTGAACTCTGTTGGCGTTCATTATTCCAATTATCACATCACACACAACCACGGGTATATCTAGCTATGTATGCAGCTAAAATTCACTTCCAGTATGTGGAGTAGTCTCGGCCTACCCCTCAAAGAGATAGGCGTAAAGTGTATATATGTACGTACTTCCAATATGGTACATCAACTCTTATACGCGTATACAGAAAGGGCATCTTTTCTGTACATTAGGCTGGACGGTCCTTGGGTGGGACCTGAAAATGTCCTGAGTGTCCCAAGATGCACCCAGCACCAGCGCTAGAAGTCCAACACTACCCCGTCGCCGTCCCCCGAACGGCGATCCCCAATATCGATCAATATATTACCCCCTATTTAAAAAAAAGGGATCCAGAGCTTGATATGCTACTAGCTGACCTGTCAAACGTTGTTTTACCAATATACTTTACTGCCTACATGCCATTCCAGTTTATAAGCTGCCAAGTTTCAACATAATCCGTTCAGTACTTTCTGCGTGAAAGAAGGACAAACATCCATCCATCCAGACATCCATCCAAACTTTCGCATTTATAATATTAGTAGGATTTATCAGTAGGTATACAAAACTTTCTGTGTTGTACTGAATTTCTATAGATTTAACGATCGGCGCTGGTATCGTACAAGCTTCTATTCTGTACAAGCCCTTAAATCCGATTATCATACTAATTACGTGCCAATCAGCATAACAGGAACAGTATAAATGATTACAAAATCGTTCCACAGATGATATTTGGTATGTAAATACGCAGTGCATACACAAAAAGCAATTGTGTGACGTCACAATTACTTTACGACCGTCACATAATAATAACCCTTAGAGAACCTTATATAAAAAACATACATAGATGTATTTACTTGCCCTCGTATTCATACAGATACGGACAAACCAATGTCTATACTAATATTATAAAGCTGAAGAGTTTGTTTGTTTGAACGCGCTAATTTCAGGAACTACTGGTTCGAATTGAAAAATTTTTTTTGTGTTGAATAGATCATTTATCGAAAAAGGTTTTAGGCTATATAACATTATTAATATTATCCCCAAATGCCCACGGGAACGAAAAAATGCGAGTGACACCGCGCGGTACAGCTAGTAAATTGAGATACGTCAACTAGTCAACGTTTTAACTTTTTTTATGAATACAACGGTTATTATATATTATAGCATGTAGTATCGGTATGTATATGGGATATGTATGGGGGCAATAAAATTACATTAACCAAGGTATATTACCTACATATTTTTATCTATTACTAATGGACGCGACAGACGTTGTCCTGTCTTAACCATTCATATGAAATTAGTATAACCTCAAGGGTGGCATGTGTCCAGCAGTAAATGTATTTTTTTTTCATAAGAACCTTCTGCTGTCATTAATAAGCACAACACAGGAAGAATTAACGCTATCGGTCCACCCGTTCCGGAGTTATGCGGTTACCAATACATTTTGTGATTAATTTTTATATTATAGATTTCTGTGGCAAGAAGTTCATAGTCTATTCTCAATATAAGTACAAAAGCGATATACAATTTAGGACTACCGATACACGTGTACGATAGGTAGACAGTCTTTTGAATTTGTAAATTAGACAATGCTGTATAAAAAACACATTGCGTGTTTGAGGTGTGATCTTATTCACGAAGCGAAAGCATGAATGAATTTGCTACACAACTTTCTGGTGTCGATAATCCAAATTCAGCCAATAGAGCATTTAGCAAGTCGTAACTATAGACGTAAGATCACATTACGGGCGTCAGACATGCATCTATGTCGACCCACGGTGCGCACGCGACGGTCGACGCCCACGCGTGCTAAATCAACATTTCAATGCACTTTGGGTGCTCGACGACAGTCTTGCGCAACTATAGGCACTACTCTAGGCACTCTTCTCGATTCTGGGGTTGCAATTTGCAAACAATTGATTTCTTTTCGTGTGTGTAATAAGTAGGTTGTTGATCTGTAAATATTGTTAAAATTAAGGAACATACTCCTTAAGTAACGAGCATGGATCTCTTTGAAGACGTACCTGCCTACTGAATGATTGTTAGAAAACATTTATTGCAATCTCTACTACGTTTGACACTTGAAGAGTCACAGTTGCGTATGTATAAAATAGCATCATCATCATCATCAGCCCATAAAATAAAGAAATATTATGACGAAAATAAGATTAATGTTGTATTTTCATTTAATTGTTTTCGTTCGTTTTCGTTTTTCAGTCAATGAAAGGTACACTATACTTATCTATCAAGTTTTAGTGTACAAGAAATATTAAAATATTATTAAGAAAATAATTTGACTCCATCATTTATCTTAATCCCACTTTCAACACCATTGAGAGAGTATAAACATAGAGTCTGTTTCGATCCGATTTTGTCTTTATTAAATAAACGTATAATACAGAGTAGGGCGTGAGATGGCGCCACTGGACGCTGATAGTTACCAGCTCAGTCTCATGAAGCTATAAAGGTCACTGTGGTCATGCCCGAGTGATGCCCGAGCTGATTCAACACCTAAACTGAATAGGTAGGGTTTCACAGCAAATTAACTTTTGTGTTCATGACGCCTTCATTTACCAGTGTAATAGTGAACAGCCTGCTACTTCAAGAGTCAAATTACAGTTTTCATATTTTGTTTTCATAAAATGAAGTTATAGTACTCGGTATATTGTGTCATAATATTTTTTAAGGAAATAGGCGAAACAAACACATTTGTTTAGACCCAGTTAGGTGCCAAGTCTCTGGGTTCAGCGTTTTCGACTAGGCAATAATGATTATGTAAGTCAATTTGAGGTGGAATTTTGCAATAATTTTTGTTCTCAAAAAGGTTAAAAAAATATTAAAAACAGTGATAAATTACCTATTATTATTGTGAAAAGATAAGATTATCCGTATTTTATTTCGCAAAGCTCAGCTACCCTACAAAATTATATAAAAAATACTAACTCAAAGAAAATATTGTACTAGTACCTATGTAAGTGAGAGATTGTTCTTAAGTAGGTAGTTATTACATCTATACATTATGGAATGCTATAATAGCTTGTTGACTTGTACAACGATTAAATAATAGTGATCCTTTAAGTAGTTTCGTGGGCGCCGGTCCGGTACAACTTTCAGCTTAATTCACCGTGAAGGTAAACATCAGCAGCCATGTTAGTCATCGCATCGTGATCTAGAATAATCAGCCGTCATATATTCAAATAACGCTAAAATAACTATACATACAAAGCTATATTCACGCCCGTAATGCCCAAAAGTTGTTGCACAGCGCCTTAGGATCAACGGAAGAAAGCGAAAAGAAAGAAAAAGGAACCGGACTTCAACCAGCATTAGTCACCCGCCCTACGATTTTTAAAGTTAAGTTCCTCTCGATTTATCGGGTCTGTCATTATTAAACCTTAACTTACTTATCATCATCCTACCAATATAAAAAGAATCTTAACGACGAAGTTATTCGCGAACAAATATAAAAAAGCATTATGGGTCGAATTGAGAAAGATTCTTTTTTGAAGTCGCTTAAAAAGGATCGTTCGGCCACATTTAGCATAAAATGGAGTTGAATGTCAATATGTGCCGTCAGTTACAAATTTTTATCATAGCCTAAATAAACCTAAATTTCCAGATCCCATAGTCTACGTCTACGATATGCCAGGAAGAAATGCAGCTGATGCATTCTATTTACATACATATATATATAAAATTTTTTTTTAATAATTCTACATGCACAATAATATTATTATTACCAAATAAAATATGCATGCAGGATGTAATAGAATACTTCAATATCTATATATGTAAAACTCGAAGTCCTGACTGTTTCATTCACCACTCACTCAGCAACGTCCAACCCTTGATGCTGGAAAGCTGAAATTTTGCAGTAGAGGTTCTTTTTTTAAATATTAAAAGTTTAAAACGAGTATTATAGCGCGAAGATTAACCAAAGATAAGCATTTAAAAAGCATCTTTTTATGATGTTTACGTGAGATACGAAACGATTTTTCATAATTCATCCCCTAAGGGATAACAGAGGGGTGTACGTTTACATGAGAAATACGTATTTTGAAGTTATGGTGCTAAGAATGATGAAAACGCGTACCGTCTTTATTGTATACAATCTAAATATATAAAAGAAATATCACTGAATGACTGACTGACTGACTGACATATCAACGCACAGCCCAAACGGCTAAACGTAGGGACTTGAAATTTGGAACGGAAGTAGCTTAGGTATCATAGGGGTGCACTAAGGAAGGAATTCCCGAAATTACCACGGGAACGGGAATTAACGGGATAAAACTTTTGTATGAAAAACCTAAACCGCTCAAGGTAGACGCTTGAAATTTGTGATGCAGGTACCTTAGTACACTTAAAGCTTAGGTGCAACAGGCTATTGGAAAATACCCATGGGAACGGGAGTTATCGGGAAAAACTTTTGTATGATAAACCGCTCAAGTAAGACGCTTTAAATATAGGATGCAGGTACTAAACTACGCAAATGAAATCGCGGGGCGTCCACTAGTCTAAATAAATAAAAGGAAAAGCTGACTGAATGACTGACTGACTGACTGACATATCAACGCACAGCCCAAACGGCTAAACGTAGGGACTTAAAATTTAGAATGGACATAGCTTAGTTACCGTAGAGGTGCACTAAGGAAGGAATTTCCGAAATTACCACGGGAACGGGAATTACCGGGACGTTTGTATGAAAAATCTAAACCGATCAAGGTAGACGCTTGAAATTTGGGATGCAGGTACTGACTACTAAACTACGCGAATGAAATCGCGGGGCGCTAGTATAATTATATACTCGTGGACAACATCGTTGATCATTCTGAAGCGAAGAATAGTCCATTTAAGTACTCCTGTACAATTGTAAGCAATAAATAAATACCATACATATATCTACATACCCAGCACGATTTTGTACTCTACGTGATTACTAATTGTTGATTTCCCTTGCTCCACAGACACTTTTCAGAAAAAACTCACTGGTTTTGTATACCTTTCACAAAGCCTTACCTTAAACGAAAAATTTCTTTAAAATATAATGTGTAAGCCTGACAACATTCATCGCAGTCTATTAGAGATCCACTTCATTCGTTGTTTAGCGAGTAAAACGTTCCCATTCATCGAATAAAATGAATAGTTCGCAGATGATAGATAATTTAACACAATAATCATGTTATTTTGACATTAATCCGATGAGTACGCAAAACAATCATCACAACAAACACACACAATACACAACCTATCATCGGCGGTCCTGACCGATGTCGCAACATCGCATTTCAACCGCCAAACATCGAAATAAATAAGAGATAATGCCAATAGTACCAACGGCCATTGTATGCGCAGGCGCCGCCACGGGTTTTGCAACAAGACGCGCTGGCACGCGCACCCTACTCTTTGTTCAACCTAGGCGAGATAGCAAATACTAGGGTTTGACTTAGAGTCGACCATCGGTGTACAGATTAATCTTCTAATATATAAAATTCTCGTGTCACAGTTTTCGTTGCCATACTCCTCCGAAACGGCTTGACCGATTTTTACCAAATTTTATATGCGTATTCAGTAGGTCTGAGAATCGGCTACTATCTATTTTTTAAACTCCTACCAGTTGTATTTCTTCCAATACACGGGGTAACTAATTACGGCAAAACAAATGTTTGCCGGGACAGCTAGTATATATATAAAAGAAAGTCGTGTTAGTTACACTATTTATAACTCAAGAATAGCTGAACCGATTTGATTGAAAACTGGTAGCTTAGAATCAGGAGACGGATGTAGGATGCTTTTTATACTGTGGGACGTGTAGGCTAGTAATAATAATAATGCTACTCGTGTGTAATTTTGCTAAGCTGATGGCACCCGAGAGAAAACAATATACATATTTGATTAGTTATTAAAATTTAATTTAGATGTCGTTGAATTAGTCTAGATTAGATAATGCCCCTTGAACATAAGTGTACAAATTAAGTAGTTAAAAATACAAAGTATAAAATTAATGTAATTTACTGTCTCATGAGGAACAACTCTACCTTATTGATGTTTTAATGATATGTCAGTCAATGTAATACGTCAGTCAATAACTTTGTTCGTTTACTTAATTAGCGAGATACAACTATACAATTGAAGTCTCTGAAGTAAAATAATAGTCTATAAGCTAAAAAAAACTTGTGCATGTTATGATCTTGGACGAAACTCCGCCCCAACGACTTCTGCTACACTGCACTACATACCTACTCTCACTTTTGTTTTTCCATATTTAAATGAAGTATTTTTTTTATAAGAAAGGAAACTTTTGTTCAGAAGTAACAAACATACACACTTCCATATCATATTTTACAAACGTTGCATTTACCATCATTATCCATAACGCATCTACAATAACATTGGTGTGCTTCCATAACACAAAACTATGCAACGCGAATACGCGGCTTTGTGTGGGCGCTCTTAATAATACATGAATGCATATAGAGATAACGAGGAAGGCTTGTCTAAAAGTATGATACTAAGTAAGAGTTAGTAAACGTGTTTTTTTTTTGTAATCACTATGAACAAGCGTTTGACCACCATCCTGCCTGATGTTAAGCAGCGATGTGGACATTACGTATTGTATGACAAGAATTTTTTTAATTATCCGGGATATTCCCACCCACTTTCTCACCACTGTGGTTTCTGTTAGAGCCAGGATCT
>SJJU01041623.1:0-13559 GCA_012932125.1 Conopomorpha cramerella | reverse complement strand
ATTTTGCTCCCCCTACTTGTTTATTATCCGAACAAATTTTTAGATAATGTTAGATACTAATTGAAAGCTTGTTTTAAACGGATAACATTGACTAAAGTGTCAATGTTATCAATGTTACTACTTCAAAGACATCAATACAACTTATATCTTTCGAACTTTCTTTAGAGAGTTGAAGCGTCGCCTCATTGAGGTGTCGGGAAACCCCAAAGCAGGGGCTTACTTTGAACAGCGCATTAGCATCGCGATACAGCGGGGTAATGCCGCTAGCGTGTTGGGCACTTTGCTTAGTGAGGGTAAAAATTTACAGGACTTTTTTAATATGTTCTAGAATTAATTATTTTTAATGTTTATTTTATTTAATTTATTGACATTTAATTCGTTTAGGGCATGACATTTTTGACGAAGCTTGTTGCCGATATAAATCTGTAGGTATTTATTATTTTAAAATGGTTGTATATAAAATAGTATTACTCATGCTTTTACCAATATTACATGAGTATATCGGACTGTGGTGAGAGAAACTACCTACAGTATAATTCTAAGCGCACATAAAATGCATTTACTCGTTTCTTAGAAACTGTCCAGGCCCACATAGCGCCTGATTCTACTGTATAGCAAGAACCGTCTGATTATTCCGTGCGATAGACTTCGAAAACAATTCATTGCCGTACTGATGTCCTCGTCACAACATCGGATGGATCCCCTCGCCACACTCACGCTTCTATACGCTATGGAACGTGATGCTTATTTGTGCCTATGTACTTCTCATACATTAAACAAAGTTCTACCTATATTATACAAGCGGTATTATCCAAACCTAAAGGACCTAACATAGGGCTCAATCTTAACAGTAATAATTTACCGCAAAATAAAAAATATTTGCTATTACATTAATTTAGGCGCTTCGTCAACATTGATACGTCACACTCACCTTGTTATAGTATTACTTAGTGTTTACTAAATCATACTGCTAACCTAATTTCTTCTGTCAGTCACATACAATGTCAATATTTTAGGTCAGTGACCCACTACCGTACTCGAAATACTAAACGGCGTTTGTTAAAAGGTGAAAATAGTAAACCATATGGGTTGTGTGGGTGATAATTTTCAGTGTTTAATGTGGGGCATGTCGCCTGTGGAGCAGTTAGCACGGTCGGTCACGCGGCCGATGCGGTTACCGTTAGCGCGCTTCAGCTGCAACGTCACTAAGGGCTGCCGTGGTGTTCCAGCTCTACAGCTTATACAATAAACTTTTGGGTCACAATTTTGACCTAGTGTCCGACTAATGTAACTCTAACTATAGTTGAAGATGTGTATAAGAATCAATAATAACTACGTTTGCCTAGCCCTTCATGAGTTATCAAGTTGCGTATTTTGCTAATTAACTGGGTAACACATCTAAAACGACACTAAAGTCAGACTTCGTAATTCATATAAAAATACAGAAAAATTGAAATGGAAAAAAATTAAGGAGAAAAAACTTATGCTGCTCTCAAACTATTATAGGAAATCTTAGGGAAGCTGTTTAAGATGAGATACTTTCAGATAATAACGTGTGTGATGGACTTCATAAAAACTTTAAACCGACGGGCTGCAGAAGCTCCGTCGACGCTGCTGGTAATAAAAACTCCCATTACCGACTTACCCGTATGCTGGTATCCCTGTTCCTAGCCGCTTGTCTGGGCTGTGCGCGGCTCTTGTTGATGTTCCGCACGACGTCCAGCGCAGTCCGCAGCGCCGTCAGGATCAGCTCGGAGGGTGCCAGGCCCGTGGACTGCACGCTCGCTACCGGAGCGGCCGCTACCGCTGTATCTTGGCTGTTGTAACTGGAACTAAATTTGAAGTTACAGTTAGATATATCTTAGTAGGTTCCGGTGTGGCAAATAACTGCCCAACCACTTTCCACTGGAAGGTTCTTCAAGTGCCTCTTGAATGCATCGAGTATCCTTCAATCACTCTTTTGCAAGTTATCCTACAGTCACTCTTTTACAGTTTACACTGTAAACATTCATCTTCACCTCTTGCTAAATATGTAGCAAATGTGCTAAATCAAAAGTTGGCGAGATTATTTTGAAGTGTGTGATACCGGTATAAATCCGCCCCTTTCTGTGACCACTGCGAGTACAATTAATGCCAGGCGGCAAATCATTGATGTTTGAGCTAAATCTCGAGGTAGGGTGGAGGCTAGCCTTCTGTCTAGGATCACCTGATCCATCCTCCAATTTGATTAAACTAAAGACGACATATGCCATGCAGGTGTAATGTGTATCTTCTCGTATGTAAAACCCAATAAATTTTCGTTTTAGTTTGTATAGTCTGAATGCAGTCTCATTTTTTTATTTTAATTATTTATAAAATAAAATAACATACACCAGTCCGCTTTCACAATAAGTACTTATCTGTTTCCATTATATACTAAAGTCAACTTAATTACTTTAAGATATCGATGGTTCTTATTGTACAACGATGTATCCGTGTATCCAACAGTATACGCTTGCTTGGTATATGCCAATGCCGAAACATTTTATTTCAATGAACAAAAACAGAATTAAAGAATGTAAAGGTCATCTGCGTTTTAACTTATAAACTAACTAAAAAATACTTTTGAAAATCTCGATATGTGACTCATACAACTATTTTAGTAGGTAAGACAATGCTTCCACGTTCTATAAAATTGAAGAAACTCACCTGACAGGTATATATTTGTACTTGGTATAGGGCGGAGTGTGAGGCGTGGCGGTGTCGTAGCGGGCGGCCGACGCCCCGTGCACCCCCGTCGCCCACATCGCAAACGCTATAGCTATAGACCACACCAATCCATGGAACGACAACACCAGAGCCCCTCGCGATACCATTGTCACTATTACAACAGTCAAGTTCGAGACAAATAAAAAAAATCACGAAAACAAGGAGCAAGTGGCCAGGCGCACGCCCCGAGTGATACTGACGCCTCTGAAACTCCTTGCCCGGTTTACCTTCCTACCGACACACGGCGAATTATGAAAACTGTAAACAGAAAGTGCTCTGGTTCACCGGAAGTGGAACGCACTAGCCTGCCAACGGCATGAACATCCAATAGTTTAATTTACGTGTAGATGTGGAAAATCATTAATATTTTTGTGTCACTCACGTCGCCGGTAACGGGACTACAGTTGAGTAGGTTTCCAAAATAATGTAGTCAATTTCACTCTCTATGCAGAGACACCAGCTGCATGAGATGTGAATTCGCATGTCAACTTTCGCCATTCACGATTTATGCAAGAACTTTTCGATTTCAATCGACGCAGACGTCTTTGGTTTTTTCTGTACGATGAGTGAAGAGTAAAAAGTGTGATAAAATATCTTATGTATTTATCTTTTAATAAGTTAATTAAATTATGTCTATAGACATAAATGTAATACTGAAAATATTCTACTCAAGAATATTTTCAAGCCTACTACGGCAATATTGCTACGTCGTAGTAGCGATCGTAGTCACTTGTAATAAACTATTTTTATTTATAAAATGATAAGTATTTTAATTCCATTCGACCTAAATCATAATAGTCCACTTAATTATAAATGTAATGTCCCTAAAAAGACAACTGTAACTTATTCGTTTACTGCTATGTAAATGTATGACGTCCAGTCAAGGATGCCGTCAGAAACGACGAAATACAAATTATAAGGTGTGACGTAAAAATACTTTACAAAGGTGTTGACTTACATTTTTTCCTGTATACAAAGCGTTCTTATGGTAAAGACAACAATCCTGAGGAAATAATAGGCCGCCGTATAGGCCGTATTATTTACAAAGGCTATTGTTAGTTGAACACGAAGTTTTATACGTAACTCTAATTTCAGTTCCTATTGCGATATTATGAAGCTTTAATATTATTAAGACTGGCATTTATTGCATGAATCCCTGCGATTTCATTCATCAGATAAGCGATACGACGAGGCAGCATATCTGCAGATGGCCGTCTCCTTGAAAATATCTAACGTAATGTTTACTTCCCAAGCTAGCAAGTCCTTCTAGAAAAAATATATTCCCTTAGCTCTTAGAATATTCTTGACAGCCTATCAAATTGCAAGGAGTGAGAGAGCACTCCTTTAAGACGTCACCAGAGAAGGATAAAAGTACACAATGACCGGCTGTCAATTATATACATTCGGTCCGTCCGAGGATTAACCACGGTTGGTCTTCACTAATTATAGGCTCATGCGTTTCCCGGGCAATTTATTGGTTATTTAGGCAGCTGTATTACATTTTTAACTTTATGAAATTATAACTCTACTTACTTATAAGAAAGTTAACAAATACAGTCGAGTCTTTTAATCACAGATCAGGCCTCTGCCTACAAGCAAGTCCCACTGGACTCCCACTGGACTTGCTTGACAGTTCACCAAGCACGATGTTTTCCTACACCATAAGAGCGTTGCGTTGTGTAGGTCATAGGCGCTGATGTATTAGACGTCCAGACGCCTACACCAACATACAGACTACTAGATAAGCTGGGCTTCTAGTAGTCTGTATGTCGATACAGTTTTTCGACCACCAATAAGTATTTTTACACCAATCTAAGTACGTTCCTCTGTTATCACAATTCAAACTCTATTGCTGTATAAATAAAAGTCGTAATTTATTGCTAATGTAGAGCCAATTTCTTCCATGAAAATGTTGATTTGTTTCAATTTGTCTAAACTGTAGTCAGTTTAGTATTAAAATTGAAGAGTTTTTTATCCTTGAGTAAACTAGGTATACATAGCATCGATCGCTTAGTTGTTGGATCATTAAATTGATACTCAAACGTTCCGATTATACTATATTTTTTGTTAAAAAAATCCAGAATTGCTCTTACGTTGAAAGAAAACCACACATGCTAAGACACCCTATGTCACCTATCAAGTTTGCTAATGTACGTGTTAATAGACTGCATTAGTTTACAAATAATGTCCGCCTACTGTCCTTGGGTTTAAATGTTGTGTACTTGTTGTAAACCAAAAAATATATACATATATATTAACTTTTACCCGGTCAGTAAACGCCTATAGGCGTCATAACAACATAACATAACTATTTTACTGTCCCCCAGTGTGTTATTCAGAAAGTTTGTTCAGTGCAGTGCCCCCGATTACGCGTTTAAATCTTTTCATAGGAAGGTATATTATTAGATTAAAATATCAAACAAAACATAACTTTCAAGATATTTATTTAAAAAAGAAATAGTACATTATAGATAATGAAATAATTCATTCATTTTTCATGTTGTGATAATGAATCATATGCAAACTTACACATTTTGTATAGACATTACATAAAATAAAATGCGTAATTTGTATATATCCAGTTCACAACGGTAAACATTCTTAAAACTATATTTACATTATGAAAACCTATGCGATTTACGCATCTTTGTCTTTCTTCATATATTTCTCAGCGGCAGTTGCCAGAGCCTTTGTGACGACGCCGGTGACTTCGTGCAGCCGCTCGTTGGAGAGGTCCCACGAGTCTACGGAGCGTTTCGCGAAGAAGGAAGCGGTGGTGTCGTTGGGCCTCCAGCTGTTCGGGTACACGATCTTGTGACGCAACACCGCCTTGATGATCAGTGCACCCACATACACTATGAAGTAGACGCTGAAGTACAGAGGCAGGTAGTAGAGCTTCTTCCCCAAGTAGTAGTAACTGTACCTGTTCACACGAGGCGTCTCCGTCGTCGTGGTAGTCGTGGTCGTCGTCGGATGGTGATGATGGTAATGGAAGTCATGGTCCGGCTCGAAGTCGTGGTGGTACTTGAAGTCGCTAGGGAAGTCCTGGGGGAAACCGTCGGAAGTATCGGCCGGCGGCGGCGGCGGAGGTTTCATGCCCATATCCATGTCTGGCGCTTTCGTATCTCCTCCCATCATACCACCCATATCAGCCATACCATTCGGCGGTTTGTCGTAAATTAACTCAGGATAGTCAGGCTGGTCGTGGAAACTTGGCCCGTAGCTAGGACCGTGTCCGTACTGTGGTGGTGAGGGCTTGTTGTAATGGTAACCAGGGAATTTAGGCTTCTCGGCCATAGGCGGTGGGGACTCTGGTTGCGGTGGGCTCATATCAGGCATAGGTGGTTTATTATATGTGTAGCCCATATCAGAAGCCGGAGGGGAGTACTCAACTGGTGGTTTGTAGGAATAACCTGTGAAAGGTTTGTCTAAGGTATCGGGCGGGGCTGCGGTAGGTAGAAAAACGTTCGGTTTTGGTGCCGGCGCTGGAGGTTTGTACCGGTATCCCAAATCCATAGGAGGTCCATTGTCAGCAGAGGCTGACGGGGGAGAATCAGAATCGTAATCCATTAGAGGTGGTTGGTAGCGGGTGGCTGGCGGCGACACGGGGGCGGGGGAGTCTGCAGCTGGTGACTGGTAAGGCGGAAACGGTTCGTAGTTCGTCGCCACTGGGAAGGCGTCGTTGCCCTTCGGAGGCGCGGCCGGTGGTGGCGGTGGGACCAGGCTCGCCACAGACTTAGTCGGAGATGGCTGAGGCGCTGGAATAGCAGCAGGTTTCGCTTTTGCCCCGTACTCTGATGGTAAGTAAGGCTGTGCGGGATTGTATCGGTCTATTTGCTGCGGACTAACCACCGGCTTTATGTAATCTTGAGCTTCTCCTCGGACTGGGCTCTTTATATCTTGGAAATTATCCAAATTCATAAACATGTTAGTTCCTTTCGATTCAGATTTTTTCTGGTTTTTCATTTGGAATGTTTTTAAATCGACGTACGGGAAGCGGAAATTCGGCTCAGTTCGTATGGCTCTGGATTCGTTCTCAGCACCGTTTCCAGATGTAATCCTGTCAACAAAACGAATTCATATTAGTTTCCTGCCAATTATATAGCTTTCTATAGAGTAAGCAAGTCAACACTAATAAATCAAACTATGTTGGCGGGTTTTGTATGAACTTACCCATTTAGCGGCATTTTCTCATTAACGTGGTGCGAGTCGGTGTCGTGGGCAGCGTTCGGCGTGTTGAGAGTGCCATCCTGCGGTTCAGACTCCACCGGCACTTCTTGCCAACTATTTTGTTTTTCGTTATCAATGATGTGCCAAATATTGGCAACGTCCATTGTGTGTTCGGTGGTAGTAGTTGTGGTGGTCGTGGGCGCCGCGGTGGAGGTTGTTGACGGCGGCTCATACACCGGCGCGGCGTTGTATAGTTTATTGTATTGCGCGAAATAGTCTTCCATATCACTAGATGTCTCTTTCTCGCTCGGCTCACTGATTTGTTCATTAGATTCTTCCGCGACGAGTATTGGCTTCATTGTTGTCGTCGATGTTTTTGCTGATATCCTCTCCTTTTCTAATAATTTCCTGAGAGACTTTCGCATGTTATCTCCATTGTCTGACTCGAACTCTGCAAATATCAAATCCGGAGAAGGAGTAGTTGTCGTGGTCGTGGTAGAGGAGGTCGGCTGCGGCGAGTCCATGCGCCTCATCCAGTTGTGATAGTAAAACGGCGCTGAAGATCGAGCTGTCTCCGATTTTGGTGTCACTACATACACTAAAGGTCCCGGAAGGTTTAATGTGTAAACTATATTTGCAAAAGCGCACAAAACTATCAAATAGACTGAACTAGACATTTTGTTATTCTAATGATACATCTATTGCAATTTTATTCGCACGTGTGTTCCGCCCGAAGGATGACTGAAATATGAGTTCTGAAGCGTAAGTTTTTGTCCCCTACTGCACTTTCAATATGTTGGGAAGTGTTAATTGTTAGCGGTACCTGTGGATGTGGAGCATACGCGGCACGGCGCGAGGGATGCCGACTTACAATTTACACAGTTAGCGAGACAATCATGTCAACCAAATGAATGGAAAGTGTCCCGTGTTTGTATATGTCATTGGGCACGTTCTAGTTACTACCTTGCTTGGGCATACCTTATATATAACAAACCTGATTACGTATGCACGATCTTTGGAAATTATCTGCAAATAGGCTTCTAAATACCAATTATAACATATGAATATGTAGATATTTAAACTCAGATTCTGTTTCTTACCTAAATATTATTCCACGGTGTAAACACTAGTGGTCTAATAAATACATATTAACCAGATATACGTAGAAACTGAGTTAAACTCTATTTAATTGTCTCCACTCTTTGTTCATAAGCTGTTAAAATTATACTTAAATTAGCTATAGGTTTATATCTAATGTAATAAGTTAAGTTACAATGTGAAAATATTTAAGCGAAGATTTTTCGCGTAGCGAGGCAAACATTCACTACACATTGTAATGCAATGCATTTTTGTTTTGGTAATCAGCAGCCACAAATAATAATCTAAATCGCAACACAAAGTTATTTTGATATATGTATATTGCTTAAAAAAAGTATTCTTATTCCGGCCGAACAAAATACTTAAGCATAGAAACAAAAACGATCTTTCTTGTGTATGTAAAAAAAAAATATTCGGTACTTTGTTACTTACTCGTTTTCATTCGTACGTTTACAAAGAAAATTTGAAAGCTGAGTTCTAATAAAAGGTGGAAGTAAAAAAAGAGGGCATACTCCTAAAGGGGGCAAAGTACAAACAAAACGTAAGAATTAGGAAAGGTGGCAAATCTCTACAAATTGAACTCACACTTAGTGAGCAAAAGCAAAAACGGAGCAACTACAGAAAAAGACAAATCAAAATAACAGAAGTAATCATGTTGGTGCAAACTACAATTAATATCGAACCTCATCAATTCCATGCCATTAGATTCAATATATCCACAAAAAAACGTACAGTGACTCTACAAGAGAAAAATCGGTGGTCGGATACTTAACATGCATTCGGGAGGTCTCGGGTTCGAGTCCGGCTACTGGACGTATACCAAATGGACTCTTTTTTTCTGCCGAGCAACGCAGCGTTCGTAGGGTGCCTAATGTATACAATAACTTCTGTTAGCCAATCAATGAAATTAGTTGATCGCGCTTTGAAGTAGATTAGGCTTCAAGAAACCGGAAGTATTAAGCTTACCTAAACTGCCGTCCTACAAAGATCGAATCGGTTAACCAATTAAAGTATTTTATTAGTTGGAGTAGTAGTATTCCAGTGAATATCCAGGGCCACATATTATGTTTGAGATATCACGTTTCTTCTGTGTACGGTCGGCCTAGAAACTGGTCCACCAGTTTTGATGACACTTTCTATGTCACTTTGTATGTGTCACTAAAACATCAATAAGGGTGTTACTACACTAATCGTTCGATACTTAGTCGAGGGTCGACTGAGGATCGAAAGATCTACTATATTTCGACGTCTACTTTCGATAGCATCGATCGCATCGATCGATGGTGGAATATATTAGTCGACGACGATCTATAGTTTCTACCAAAAGTAGACGAGTAAACAATAAACCTTAATATCTTATGACATTCATATGAGTTTCAACCTTAGGATGATAGATCAGGGGCCTAAGCCTACTACTACTACTACTACACTCTGGTAGTTACATCATTCTGACATGGTAGCGACAAACAATGTACATTGCTGATTTCGTTACTTTCATTTCACTATCGTCCTTAGTAAAACAGCGATGTACATCGTTTTCCGCTACGATACCAGAGCGATGCAACTACGAGAGTGTAGCCGACTTGGCCCCCAGATTCTTCGCCGAGGGTACATAGCTACTGCAATACTTAGGTGTTCCTTTACTACTTGTAGGTATGCGATGAGGATGATATTTCAAGCGGATTTTTGCATTTCTGGCAATGGCATTCCCGGACATTTTTGGCTTCAGAGCTGATTTACACAATTTACCTGGTCAGCCTTCGTATATAATGAATAGGCCCCAATAGGTAGAATCGAACAAACTGTTTGGTTTGTCGATACACAATATGCCGTGCCGTTATAACGTCCCTGTGGGAATTTCGGGACAAAATAGCCTATATATAAAATCATAATCACAAAATTTACAAGCTCTAGCTTCAGAAAATATTAGTAGTGTTTGCATTTATATTATTCAAAACATTCGAGACCACTCAAGATAAGAAAATACCTAGAAGTTTTTAACAGGATTCAAGTGTAGTGGATGCTCAATCAGACTGTAGATAACCATTAGACGTTTAAGACAATAAAATAAATACACGTTTAGGAAACAACAATTTATATTTATGTCAATTTATACACATCACATTTACTTATACATTTTTAAATATCTGCTTACATCTACATAAACTATCTACATACACTACAAATAATACCAAATTAATACTAGGTTTATAACCTACTGAATACTGTTTCATTTTGTATTACTGGAACGATTCTGTAGAGTCTGATATAACAGGACCCAAGTGTACTATATAAATGCACAAAGCCTGGGGGGTCTTAAAGCGTACTCAATTTGACACGTCAATTAAAATCAAGCATTTTTAAAGTCATTTTCCTCTATGACATAGAGGTCGCTTCTAGTTTCTGTGTCGATTGTCAAACAGACCCTTACAGCTAAATACAACATGACAATACTTTCAATATTGATTGCAGTTGTTTTGCAACAACAAGTTTTGGTCAAACAGGGTTTGATTGATGATCAAATGTAACGTCATGTTTTGAGAAAATCGCAAATGAATGAATGCCTCATTGATTAATAACGTTCTGATTAGATTTCCAACCCCAAAACCAACTCTGTTTTACTACTGTCATTGGAAAAACCATTGGTGGTAAAATGTATACTACATTTATCATTATTACCCTTGCGTTTTAATATAGCGGCCACAATTTCGACGCGTAGAAAATACTTTTTGACAGTCTGGAACAGGATTGGAACACGCTCTTAAATGGTACGTATTGTTAAAGAAATCTAGTGGCACTACTATACCCGTCTTTTCGGAAGTAAATGGTGATATTGAGATGATTTGAAAAAAAATGGTAGAAACACAAAACTATGTAGAAGATACTAAAGTATAAGAAAAGTGCCTTGGTTAAAAGTGCCGCGTACTGAAACTATTTCGATTGCTTTGCCAAATTGATGACGGTTCAAAAACCTTAACGCTTAACTATAAAGGTACTAACGTGACAGTTTTTTTCGATTAGTATAGAAAAAAGTCAGCGGAACAAACAGATACACAAAACGTCGGTCGTGTGCAATTAGCTTTATTCACCGACACATACAATCGATAAACACACCGCTAGCGCCATTATTTACCCAGTTTTCACCCGCATTGAACTGTATACACTTAGGCCCTAGTACAATTTAAATAATAATTGTCAAATGTCTTTATTATCACAATGTCATTGCATGAGAGATTACATCTAATTATCCTGTCTATTTTTCAGTTTTACTTGTGGGAGTGTGGTGTTCAGTTGAAGTCTCGGTGTCGCAGTAGGCTGGGTTGTCGACGCCGCTGTCTCCGCTGTCGGCGCCGTCCGAGCAGTCACTGGGCTCGGCGCCGGACGGCCTCTCTTTGACCGATAACTTTGTATCAACTCCATCTAGCGGCAACTTCGCCTTCGTGTCGACACACTCGATATCCAATGCAGTTTTCTTCTTGCACAGATCGTCGTCGACGGCAGTTTTTGCGACCCTCTTGCGAATGTAGAACTGATTAAAGATGAAGTAAAGGCAGCCGGTGAATAGTGTGGCGGCCGAGAATATCTGATATGTCTGCCGCGTGCCAACTGCCTTCATCAAGTAACCGCCGATCAGGCTTCCAGCGCCTTTGCCTAAAATTAAGAAATATTACAATGTGATAGTTTCGTAAATTGTTTTCTCAGCTATTAGCTGCATTTCTTCCATGGAATAAACTACAACTAAGAAAGTCGTTTGGCATAAAGACGGTGCAAGGTGCAGAAAGACGTTCGACATCCAACCACAGTATTAAAGATGTAAGTGTATATATGCACAGTCGGCCGATAATCTGTTCTACCACCCTATATTTAAAACTCGTATGAAGTATGAATGTCATTAGACATTATGGTTAATGTTTTGCTTGTCATATAATAACAACCCTATCTTACTTATTTCAAATACACAAGTATTACTACTGATAGACTATCATATAATTTCCTGGCCGACACCGTACATACGAGAAAATAGTGTGTTTGATTCGAGGTATGTAGAGATCAGGACAAGTAGAAACGTCAACAAGAGAAACCTCACGGTCACCCACAACTAAATAAAAGGCCGTCGAGAATAGTCTAATACTACAAACACACAATTTAATTTTAGGTACTAGGAGAGCATGAATCGTGTCAAGGACAAGCGTCATCAAGAGTGACAGTGAGTGACACTGACCAACACCGTAGTAGAGTCCGCCGAGCATCCCCTGCACGGCGGTGTCGGTGGTGGGCGCGGAGAGCGTCGCCGCGAACGTGACGCACGCGGTCACGGTCAGCGATGACGTCACCGACTCCAACGCCTCGTACGGTAAGCACAGCCACGGGTTTTCCAGTAGCGAGTAGCCTGTGAAAGATGTACCAAATACACCTATGTTGTAATGCACTGTGTCATATTATTATGAAAGCTTTATAACAAGCATTGCAAACTAAACCAAGCATTTGACGTCACGTGGAGAAGTGTTTATATGCCTCTCAGTGTTATATTGGAACTAGCTGTAGGTACCGTGCAGTGTTACTCGCGCTTTTTTTGGTTCCCGTGGGGATTTCGCGGTAAAATATAGCCTATGTTACTTGCGGATAATGTAGCTTTCGAATGGTGAAAGATTTTTTTAAAACGGTCCAGTAGTTTTTGAGCCTATTCATTACAAATTACAAAGGTTTCCTCTTTATAATATTAGTGTAGATTACTGAGTATTTTAAATGTAAAATCGGACAAGAAAGTGGTATATCAGTTTCGTCGACACTTCCTGAGTCGCTAAAACATCAGCTGGTTGATTTGTTATATTGTAAAAAGTAAAAACTAATTTTTATATTTAAAGACAGATACTTAGTAGACTGTACCTACGTACGTATTTATCTAATTTAACAGACTCTAACCATAATTCTAGTCTAGTCGGGGTTCACATACTCACCCAGCAACCTTATGGCATAGAATATGAATCCAATGAAGATGACATTAGCGTGTCCCAGCTTGTTTATGATTGGCCCAGAGAGCACGAGCAGCGGCAGACCGGCCACGCCCCCCACTGTCACTGTGAAGCCCATCAGGGAACTGGAAGCGTCCAGATCCTTCAGCAACCAGAACAAGAAGCTCTCGATATAACCCCACGCGGTACCTGTAATTAGGGATTTTTTTATAAACATTATCCTCCTACGAAATATAACTACACAATTACGATATGAGCTAAGAGTGTACAAACACAAAAATTATGGCAAAACATTTTTAAAGATCAGACCAGACCCACATTATACTAAACAACTAAGTACATACATAACCACAAAGAGTTCATCCGTTTTGATGACATTTTCTGTGTCACAGAAATACGAATAATATATTGAAACAAGTAACATAAGATAACATGCTTATACCTAATGCCAACTGACATTCATAGGGAACTCTCCTAGACCTCATTAAATACACAAAAAAAAATTGTTTTCTCAGATAGTTTACCTAGTGTTGGTTTAACTATGTAGGAGACTGTATCATTAGGTAGGAG
>SJJU01041559.1:0-11794 GCA_012932125.1 Conopomorpha cramerella | reverse complement strand
TGGTGCAGTTGCACATACGCAATTGGGCTTCCTTCCTGCACTGAACCGTGCAAGCGCTGTACGAGTAATGTCTATATACGTCCAGGGAGTTCTCGTCGGTATAGCGACATTTTCTTTTGTCGGGGGCGATGACGCGCGCGCCAGCGTCGTTGTCTATGTTCCGGATGCTTATTAGCCACCTGTGAATGAAATTTTCGCTTCACACTTGCTTTCTAATAACAGTGCCTAATAATATAGGTTGATATCTATATACTAACCCCCTTACCAATAAACGCTTTATCACTTATACAACGGTTATTATAGGTCTACAAGAACTGATTATTCCGTATTTGACATACAACTGACAAGTTAAGTTGAGCTTTGTGTATCTTCGAAATAACAATTCCGCTTTTATTAGTACGGCCCTTATCGTATAAGAAATGATGGGTGGGTCTCAATATTACCACTGAGAATAACCATTAATGGTTGATAACTTGATACCTTTCTCCTTCTACACTTCTCACTATTACCGTTAAGGTTTAAAAACAATAAAACTGCCGTGCGTTATTTTTTAAACAACTAGGCCTTAACGGTTATTGTGAGACTGGTTTGAATTAAACATGCAGTCTCAGTATTACCATTGCAATGGGTAAGTGGGAGTGGGAGTCACCCGAAATTAAAGAACTAATAGTGCAGATCACTTACTAATGGCGCAGTTAGCATTTTCTCATAGCATTATCATAGCTTTTGCGGTGAGTATGCTGTAGCTGAAAAGATCATGCATGCAGAATATAGGTAGGTTTTGTTTGTCGTAAATGCTAAGTACATTACGCACCTTAATTCCAGTCAGTATCTACCCACCTTAAACATATATTGAAATAAAACAAATCGTGATTTGTGGATAAGGCGCAAAATGAAGTACGTGCACCTAATTCAGCTAGAGTCCACTAGGTACTAGATTTCCTGATAGGATTAATACCCAGTTAAATAGCTATACCTACATTATTCTTTGAAATCTCTTACTCTCTAGCACAGGGCTCCAACGCGTTGCGATTTGTTGAAATAAACTTATTCGCACAAAGGGCGTCAAGCAGGGGTGCCTTCTGTCTCCGTTGCTGTTCATTATTCTGCTCGATGACGTCATGAGGGATGTTGTAAAACAGACTAGAGGATTGCCATGGCCTGGTGGGACTTTAGAGGACCTGGACTACGCAGACGACATAGTATTGATCTCGCCAACGATAGACCAGTTGAGGAGTAAACTGTCAGCACTCCAAGATGTAGCAATGCATATAGGATTGCGGATCAACAATAGTAAAACTGTCGACATGAGAATCTCCTCCAAAAATTCTGAAGCTGTGTCCCTAAACAACAATCCCCTAAACTCCGTGACTTCGTTCTGCTATCTTGGCAGCACCCTAACAACAACCGGCGGTGCAGAACGCGACATCGAGTCAAGAATGAAGAAGGCACAAGCAGCATTCGCTCAACTCCGCCCAGTCTGGAAGTCAAACATTCTCTCCCGTCGGATAAAACTCTCCCTCTTCGAATCCTTAGTGAAGTCTATGCTGCTGTATGGCTGTGAATCGTGGAAAGTGACCAAAAGCATTACGAACAAATTGCAAGTCTTCGTAAATAAGTCACTTAGAGCCATTCTGAGAATTTTCTGGCCAAACACTATAACGAATACTGAGCTATGACGAAATGCCGCCAAAAACCGATAGGCGAAGAAATCGCTCTGCGCAAATGGAGATGGATTGGCCACGCGCTTCGAAGAGGCGAGAACGATCCGGCGGTTGTGTCTTTCGACTGGCGCCCTAGCGGGAAGCGGAGACGAGGAAGACCAACGCACACGTGGCGGCGCTCCGTGGACTCCGAGCTCAGGGCCGCGGGCATTGACTGGAGTGCCGCAAAGACGGCAGCGCTGGATAGAGGGACATGGAGAGATATCTGCAAGGCCCTATGTACCCCCCGGGTATGCTAGGACCTAAGTAGTAAGTAAGTATCTACCCACCTTAAACATATATTGAAATAAAACAAATCGTGATTTGTGGATAAGGCGCAAAATGAAGTACGTGCACCTAATTCAGCTAGAGTCCACTAGGTACTAGATTTCCTGATAGGATTAATACCCAGTTAAATAGCTATACCTACATTATTCTTTGAAATCTCTTACTCTCTAGCACAGGGCTCCAACGCGTTGCGATTTGTTGAAATAAACTTATTCGCACAAAGCGTGATATAATAACCGATCACATGTGTATTTGTTGTATGTCATGTCTTTCTTGACGGGCTTGCTGCTGCTGCCTGCTGGTGTGGTCTTTGACATTGGAACATAACATTCCTTTCCCAAGCTTTATAAACTACCTACCGACCTACCTGTAAAACGTTTCGGTGTTTACAGTTAAGACGTCAGTCTGCACAGTTGTAAGTGACGGAACCTCCTCCTCGTTCAGCACGTAGACGTTACCGGGCACCAGCACGTCGAACTTTATAGCGCCCGGGCCGGTCATGCGATTGCTAATCATTGGCAATTTCGGGGGATTCTTCTCTCTAGGGAAAAAAACAGTTTGCAAATCATACTTTAGTCGGCTCCATTTTCTGGAACACGATCATTATATAGGTAAGTACTTAAAAGTTGAATGAATCGAATCGGAAGTAAAAATTCCAAGGATTCATTGATTTGGATTTCAAGGTTTTACAACTTTAATAAAATTAGTTATGGAAATGTATTCTAATAAGGATGTAAGGGAAAGTATGCAAGTAATTTTAGTGATGTGATGATGAATGAAAATCGCGTGACAAAAAAAGGGTGAAGGTCAAGGGGATGACAAAAAATGATATGGAAATGGTGAATATTACTATTCGTTACCTACTAGTCTGTCCATTATTATTATTAAAACGTTCCCTCTACTACGAAAAAACCTGGGGAAACTAAGGGGGCAATTTTCCATGACGTAGTTTAGATTAGATAGATTTTGGTTCGTACTTACGTAATTAGTCACACTCGCCATACTACATTGATTACATTAATCGTGACAGTTCAGGTAAAAAAAAATACAAAATACACTTAGATAGCGACTTAATTTAAATAATCATACTGTAGAGTCAAGTTATTGTGAAATTAACTTTCAATAAAAGCTTGCATTCTTTCTTGATTACAACATCCATGCGCAAGAGACAAGGTAATTCCGGATAATTCTCTCACCTTCCCTGAAGGGTATTTATTGAATAACAAGTTCCCAGCTCAGTATCCATGGGTCTGAAGTACGCGCAGCAATCAAAAGGTTTTCCATTCCATGAGCAATTGGCCAATGTGTTTTTGCAACTGCTTCGAACCTGGAGAAAGTAGGAGCTGTGTTATAGAAATGGGATTAAACGGCGTGAAGTGAATTTATTTATTTATCCTACAAGTTTAAAACATCTTTACTTACTAAGTTTGCATAGTAGGTATAGTTCGACCTTATGCATTCTGGTAAAGGGTCTTCCGTTCCACAGAATTGGGACAAATAGTATGTTATCCCTTTGAAGTAAGCAAGCTCCTTCAGAACTTCCTCCATATTAAAATCATGATTCGGCCCCCATAACCTGGTAACATTAATTTTAAATGTAGTAGGTATTTCCTGATCCAACATGTAGGGATCAAAGATTAGGTAGAGAAGCACCTACAAGACGTTTGAATGATTTATTCAATAGCATCGTCGGTTAAGACGCACAAGACAGAAATAAATACACACATCAAAAGTGTCTAGGGATCAAGTACATTTTAGAAGATTGCAAAATGTGGTGATAAGTCATTGGTACAGGCATGGGGAATTAGGTAGGAGACCAATCCAGAAGATTAGATTAGATTTGATTTTAGAGCTAAAAATGTTCTTAATCCCTAGACACTTTTGTTGTGTGTAGGTAATTCTTCTACATTGTGTAATGCAAACGCGCCCTAAAATACCTAGTCCAAATGACAATCATATTGCATCTATTGATACTTCATTTAGCATCAAGACTGAAACAGTTGCAATAAAGATATTGAGTATTGAGTTTTTTTTTCTAACAAAATAATGGGAAGATAAGATTTCGATGGCACTTTTACCAAAATACCATAATTTCCTAATCGTATTTCCACCAACAACAAAATTGGGGCCTAAGTCTACTACACTCTGGTAGTTGCATCACTCTGACATCGTAGCGGTAAACGATATGCATTGCTGGTTGCATTACTTTCATTTCACTGTCCGCAGTAAAACAGCGATGGACATCGTTTGCCGGTACGATGCCAGAGCGATGCAACTACGTGAGTGTAGCAGACTTGACCACCTAGTGTCACATAGATTTCCTTTGCCCAGTGTTCTTCCAGTTAGATACCCAACCCTTATAGCATACCTACCAGTTAAATTCACCCATATCGGCATAAAAAAATGTTCTTACATGTCAGAAACTTCCTCAATATTGTTGATGTTCTCGTACTCGCAGACCGCCACGGACGGGAAGTGTGTGTCCCAGTCTTTGTACGCCGTCTCCACGACGAATGATATCGGGTTGTTCTGGTACGCCTCGTACTGCGCCTTTATAAGTTGCGACGAGCAATACCATGACAGCAATACGAATATCACCCAAAAAATCCTGTAAAATCTCAATTTAGTGTAGGTATAAAAAAAGCTTCAGTAAAATTTGTTCAAGTATGACAAAAATATAGTAAGTATTATAAGAGAAAGGTGCTATTAGCAGGAAGTTGTAGCAACTGACAAGACTGGAAAGGAAACGCTTTAGTATGCCCGTAAATCTCTTTCATTAATTAATTTTCATACATCCTGAAAATTTATTATCGAAAGAGATTTACGGGGCTGATGGAAAAAAAAAAGACAAGAAGTCAAAATATCTTTATTTCATCTTTATAAGTGCTATAACATGCAGATATACAAAGCTTGATGAACGTCATTTATAACTATAAAACAAAAGTAATCGTCCCCGGTTCGAATTAATTTCTTTTACTGGCCAGAAGAACCGGGAAGAAACTGGCATGCAAGGACATTCGTCAACCATATCAGTGGTGTCCTGAAAGAAGGTGCCGTGAAAGTGTTCGAAACGTAATAGTGTGTATTAAGATATGTATGAAGAAAGGGATATGCGAGAATATTAAGATCGTAATAGAATTGCTGTCAAAAATATTTTAGGTTGCGTCAGTGTTCCTACATTTCTAGAGAAAGTCTATTACGATCGGAGCTATATGTGGCGCTACCCCCGAGAATGTTATTTAGGCTATCATTCGAAGCTTTACACTAAGGTAGGAACCGAAACTTTTTATTTATTTATTCAATATTTACATAAAGACTGACAGCAAACAAAACAAAACAATAATAAAGAAGAAGAATTTATCTATCGTTAACTTTGACACATCAAAACCTAGAACAAATTACCCTAGAGCATCGGAATAATAAATAATAATCTCCTGAGTAGTCATCGGATTCCGCCAATCTTAACGCAACTTCTTCACTGGTTGAAAATCCGTGTTCCTGTGATTTGATGATAACCATCAAACGATTCTCACCTTTCTGTCCAATGTTTCTGGGAATCGGCTATGAACTTAAATCCATGGATAGATGTTGTTTCCGGCAGCTTCTTGATACCGTTCCACCATATGTTGAAGTAACCGACAAACGTTTTCTTAGTGACCATATTGAAATTCCTAATTTTTTTAAAAGCAACCTTCATTGTCCAGCCTAAAGTAAATTTTGACAGATTTATTTTTTTGGTATGTATCATTACCATAATCGATGGTGATTTCAGCTTGTGAATAATTGAGTAAGAAGGTAATGCCTATCAACACAAAGGATAGTAGGTATACGAATAAAAAACATGAAAGTAATGGATGTAATGTACAGTCAGGAACTGTCGGAGCGTATCACGTCCAAATTTTTTAAAAGTCTTTTACATTTTGAGAAAGAGTAGTTGCTCGCGAAACTTTATCGCTCTGACGATAGACCGATCGCGAGATCGATCGATCGAACGTTTGCAGCAGGTTTAGCGCATACATCGATACGAGAACTACCTTACAAGCATTAGTTAAATTATACTACATCGATCAGTTATAAAGTGTTGTTATTGCACTAACAAGTATTGATGAGAGAAATCGGTTGTAATCCATCACAGACATCCATCCGGAATAGATTAAACCTTATAGGAAAGCTTTTCGTAAGTCCGTTAATTACGATTTGGTTTGACCTAATCTCTACTGTCCAACAAACCAAACCTAGCCCAAGCCAAAAATTTTAAAAGGCTCTTATTTATGGCCTCAGACTGCCCGTCATTGATGATATCAGTTACGCCCACGGACCACATAAAATTTAACTTGTCTGTGGGTTGCAACGAACGGAGTCGCCACAATTTATATAGTTAACGAAAATTGTAGTCTGAAATTTGAAATAATAAGTCACGAATCAGTCTAATACACTTATTATATTAGATGATATCAGTGTGTGAACTTAACCACACGGTTTCCTTTCATGCTTATTGTGTAATATTCATGCGACGTATTTTTAATAGACGTTCTGTTTTTCAAACCAAATAACTACTACACTTACTTACCTACATATAATTGCATATTGTGCATACTAATACATTACGAAATCACAGACACCTCTATCAGGTAGATAAATAAAAAAATAGGGTTTTTAATCTTGAAGACATTAAGTACCTATATGGAATTGCGAACGGGGAATCCTTGATGTTCATTTGAAAGATTCATGTTCGAATAAATGTCACGGAAAATTCTCCATCGAAGACCACAAACTATACATATAAAATATTTCAGATGTACTATACTCCTACCATCTAAAAGTTACACTTCAGTTAACATTTCTCAATGCAAATACGGATTAGGAGAAGTTATCGCCATTGCATTTGGCGCTATTTCGTTCCAGTATAAGTTCGGTCGGTAGTTGCCAGAAATGGTGCTATCAGCACCCGTCTCCTGGATCTCCTGGACTCGGGTAGTCTTCTGCTGTCGCGATCGGATCTCTCGCACCAACTTCACCGTAAAGAAGTAGATGAACTCCAGCACAGAGACGAAACTGAAGCCTGTCACGAATCCACACGTGGAACCGATGTTGCCTAAAGAATGATGATAGGTTTAGAAATACTTAGGATTAGAAAACGTTTACAAAAGCTAAAAATTAAAAAAAAAAATTTACGTAATCAAATATAATATTGGCTGGAAAATTACATTTTTCTTTGCAATTATGTACAGATACATCAAATAAAATATTATTCCGGGAAATTTCAGACAGGCAGGTACTTCTATCTAATATCAAATTATCATGCAGGAGCAAAAGCGTGAATCCCAAAATACTGATATAATAATTCTCATAGGACCATTAGAACCAAACCCGCAGCATTTGTGGGTCTTCAAATATTATGAAGATCGAAAACTTCTACAAAAAGAGCTCTCGATGTACATATCACAGATACTTACTGAATAGGTCGAACCACTTCATGATGACGTTCTGCCCGAAGCAGTCAGCCACGTCGTTCGCGTACCTCACATGTACGATCGACATGCCGGTGAAGTTTGCCCCAACACTGATGAAATTGTGATAAATGTTATCGAGTAAGATACAACAAATGGGCAGCGAAACAAGTATTCTGTAAGCACAGCGACGACCGACGGTGAAATAAAGCTTGTGAACATGTAGCGTTATAAAAATCATTACTTTGCGCCGACGCCCGTGTGGCATCAGTCTTAGACACACAGATGGCATACCAATAACCAGGCCCTCTTTTCATGTATTTACGTACCTGGGAGTGCATGAAAACAATGTACCATCAGTAGTCTAGGTACAGTCCGCAAAGCTATAATCCGACCCTTTTATAGGCGTTCATCGTAAAAAGTGCTTAGATAATAGTATTGGCGACTGTACCTATATTTTTCAGACTTGTCCTGTTAGTTGAGTTGCATGTTCAAAGCCCACCACTGAACTCTATGAAAGCGATCCTACCTATAATACGAAATACTTGGTGATCTGCTTGGAAGAAATCCAAAACTTTTTGATCCATATAATCGTCATTTTTCACGAAGTGAAATCGTATCGTCTTATATATCGTCTAATAAATATCGTCTTCTTAAGAAGTTATGTTATGTTAACATATCTCTTATTCAGCAAGTGCTACTGCCTACCTAATCCTGCTTTGGAATTGAAGTTTGGCGCTTTTTTTTAACAACAACATAATAAATTATGACGTGCAATTCCGCGTCGTCACTCCTTATCCGCGCTTCAACTCATACTTATTATTAAGTTCACAATTATGTCCCCTCTACTGTATAGAAGAGTACATAGAGTTGCATCTTGCGTCAAGGCGAATGGAGAATTTTCTTTGACGCTTTTACTTTCTAAGCAAAGTTTGACAGTAATGACAGTTCTCCGCCCGAAAATCTGTCAGAAAATCGTCAAAGAAAATTCCCCATTATGATCTATTACTATGACAACCTAGTCATTGTTTACTAAAGCCATATTGTTTCCAAGCAACCAAATAAAAATACAAATTCTTTGTAAAACAAACTTGTTTGTTACATTTGCATTGATATTTATAACAACAATCATTGTTGGTCTAATTTATAACAAAGACCCACACTTTCTTTGTTTTTACGCCTAACTTTACAATGGAAGTAAACAACAAGAAAGTTCCTTTAGTGACCTGCGACTTCGAGGTGTATGGAAAAGTTCAAGGTGTTTTTTTTAGAAAATATACACAAAAGAAGGCAGCAGAGCTCGGCCTCAAGGGTTGGGTAATGAACACAAAACAAGGTACAGTCGTGGGCCAAGCTCAGGGACCGCAAAAGGCCATTGACAACATGAAGATTTGGCTACAGAAAATCGGAAGCCCCAAATCTATAATCGACAAAACAGCTTTTCGAAATGAGGGACCTATTAATATGGCAGCCTACAGAACGTTCGAAATACGGCGTTAGTAATATGGTATTAGTGAAATTATAAAGATTTCGTAATCCAACCTTAAGCTTTTGACTGCAGTATACAAGTTTTTTGGAAATACTCGTAGAAATTATTGCCCTTTATACGTTTTGTACTTGATTAAATATTTAAAATATTTGCAATCTGTGTTATTAATTTATTTTTTAGTATACTATTATTATACTACAATTAATGTATGATTTTGTTTTCAACATAAGGGCGAAGTCCCTTATCTGCTCCTTTTACTAGCAGCCTTACTACCACTAGTAACATTGTGTATAAAATCTTCCCCTCTTACTACATACCGGTCCTCCATACCACCATACCTCCTGTTACCCGTTACTACTACACAACCTCTTTGTAGCCATTTACAGATACCTGTTTATTTACAGCATTTATTTTAGACTACGCGAAACAAACAAAATTATCGTAGTTCTGGGGGTAATTCCGCATCATAAAGAACGACTTCATCATCATCATCAGCCCATACCTGTCCACTGCTGGACATTGGCCTCTCCAATTGCACGCCACTGTGATCTGTTTTCGGCTTACTTGTAGACTACTTGCGGAAAAAAGGTACACCACTTGTACTTAGAAATTACGGGCACGGACCCGTGCATCGCCCAGGTGAAACTGCGAGGTGAACGTTTATGTGATTTTCCTTCATAATGAAGGATAGTACGTAACTCTCCTTACTACTACTACTTAATACTAATTGAAAAAAAATACCCACAGCCATTCATCTGTGTCCCGATCAGAAAGCTGGTTGAGATACTCGGGGTATATCTGAACATTGTTAAACTCGTAGCTGTAGGCAGTCTTGGAGCAGGTCGGGTAGCACATGGGACAGGATATCCCGCCTCCGGTGAGCTCCATCTCCATTTCCGGTGGTATGATTTCTAAATCTGGCCGGATAGCTATCGACTGAGCTGTAAGACAGAAATGTAAAGTTTAAGATAGTGCATGCATGCACCGGCTGTAGCTTAGTTGTTCTATGGATGACTCAATGTTATTTCTGATCATTAATTACCCAATTTAAGTGTGAACCTAAGCTCCGCTCGCTTTGCTTACCCCACTGGTATTATAACTACGTCGCGGCCTAACCTATTACTTCTGCCCTAAAACAAAGTCTTGTGTCACTAGTATGAATGAAGAAAATTCACCAAGTTGTTCGTTTGTACCACGATCTGAAATTTGGATTTTGGTAAAAAAGACCACAATGTAGTGAAAAGAAAAGATCGTGAGGATATCATAAGTGGGGCAAGTCTACTACAAGCATTGCTCTAGCATCGCAGCGACAAACGCTCTTGTACTTCTATGGACCGCAGCGAAATGAGAATTAACCCATTAACGTCTAGACGAATATGTACGCTTTCATTGAGAGAGTTCAAAATAAGTCTAAGTCTGAGTACAATGGGTTGCAGTCGATGCAACGTACTTGGCCCCAAGGTACTGATTTCATTTTCATAGTCAAATTAGCCTAAAGGTCCTCTGTAATGGGTTGGAGGGATAGTTTTTTAAAGCGTATAGTCCATTAGTTTTTAGAACATAGGTACTTTGTCAAGTAGAGTGAAGTGAGATAGAACTACAATATAGACTGTCGTCAATATAGACTATAATGATTTCTAATCATTAGAAGTAAGAAGAAGAATTTTAAAATAAAAACACGGGTAACAGGTGCGCCCTACGTTTTTTTTTTGTCTGAAATGTTCGATGAACAGCGGACACCCTTCAATGTATATGTATAGTACCTGTAACACCGAATGTCTTCTTTGACTTTTTCCGGGGTTATTGTCGCGCCACCACCTCCGTAATGCATTAGGGTGCCCATATCAACAGATTTTTCTATAAACATCGTTGAATGGACTCTATTTAAAAAAAAAATTAACTACATATACCAAAGTCACAAGGCCAAGTCTCAGTATTATACACGAAGGTCGTCTATTAAAATAATTAAACCTACAATAAGTACCTATCTAGCATACAATGGAAGGTTTTCCTTGTCTTTTTAGGACCTGTAATCAATCAACGGCTTTATTATCTGCTAGGTAGTACACGTTTTGATTCTTAACTTAGGTATTGTAAGTATGTTTTGTACCCCGTTATAACAAAACAAGAATTGTTATTCATTTCTTGTTACCTAGTTAAGAATTAGTAAATATTTAGGACATTTCAAAATGTTTACCATGAGAGTATTTCTTTTAATATTTTGTAGCTAGAGTTGGCAAAAACGTTCCGTTCTCATTTTGTAACAAAACTCAGTTGTTGCCGTTTATCATTATAAGTAACTAGGGTTTTTAAAAACTATCGTATTCATATTAGTCCGTATAAACTGATTATAGAGGTATACTTATGTGGAATATTATGTGTGAACAATACCTATTACTTGAGTGAGACCTCTTGAGATATCACAGCCAGTGAAGTAGGTTCCTACATATTTATGTTTTCGTACTTATATGACAACTCTCGAGTTGGACAAGACACATTATTACATTATATTTAATTTTTATTTAGCCTCTTTTGTGTCCCACTGCTGGGTAAATGCCTACCCCCATTCTCTCCATTCGTTTCCGTTTTGGGCCATCTCGCGCCACCCCGGCAGGTGTCGGTCCAGGCCGTCTCGCCATCTGCTCCTGGGTCGGCCTCGCGTCCTGTGTCCATCGACGGGAACCCAATCGGTGACGATTTTCGCCCATCATATTAATATATTATGTATACTGTGTATAAAAGGACCCCGAGCAATGGTCTTAGTAACGTTGTTGGGCTCAATATATGTAAATAACTTTTGCTATGGCGGGAAAACGCAAAAAAATATTTCGTCTCCATACAAATAGATTTTTTTTTTGCCTTTG
>SJJU01041550.1:0-11550 GCA_012932125.1 Conopomorpha cramerella | reverse complement strand
CCTAAGGATTGAGAACTAGGTAACTTCTCTTTACGGTATATACCTAGCTACTCACCCACAAAACACAGGACCTTCGTTAGCCTATGTCGTGAGTACAACAAAAGAAGATCTAGGAACAACTCTATTAATACTTAATTCTTTATTGCGGTCGGTTAGCCAAAATACTAAGGTAGGCAGTGTCTTTTTGCCTATATGGTGTGCACGCCACTGATTGGACCGTATAAAGGCGTTCGCGGATAACTTCGTTGTTTAGGAATCGATTTTTATGATTTTTTTTTGGAAATAAGATATTACCAAGGGACCACCTTGCCTTGGTAGTCCCATGCTGATGAAATACAGTTTTGTTATGGTGGCAAACATATCGGGTTTCCCATCGAAGATTTTTTTTAAATCGTATGGCGGCTAGTACTTTTTGAAGTCGGTTCTTTTTTCTTTAATTTTTAATTAAAATTTTCATACAAAATACCTTTTTTTACCGTTTCGCAGGTGTTTGTACCCAACAGTGGGTGCAAGTCGACTGAATCGATGCACCCATTCGGCTATCTGAAAGCTTCGACTAACTTGACGTGCGTGAACCTGTTTGTGTTGCCGTACAACTACCCGGTGCTGCTGCCGCTGCTGGACGAGCTGTTCAAGCTGCACCGCTGCAAGCCCACGCCCGAGTGGAAGCTGGCCTTCCAGCAGTATTTGGAGAGGATGCCGTCCTACTATTTTGCTGTGAGTGTATTCTAACTGTATTTAGAATAAGTTTTGAATATGTCCCTTTTGTACTTTCTCTCTCACACTTTACTGAAAGAAAGTAAAGGACGAACATTCTAATGTTGTTCAATTGCGGAAAGTCCTATAGAACAAATGGGACTTATCCTAAGTTTTGATTCACTGACGTCAATGCTAAGTCCTATAAGTTTTTTTTACGAAGGTGAATGAATGAACTCTTTATTGCACACTATACGTTACAAAAAGTAAAATTGACAATGGTAAAATTGCAAAAGGCGACCATATCACTCGGAGCGATTTCTTCCAGGTTCCAACCTGATTTAAAGATAATGAAAGAGGTGTTTTGGTTTGGATAAGGAAAGGTTTTATGAAATTCTGTCTCTAAAAGCGTGATTGCATTGCAAGATTAATATTGGTCGTTCGATACACGTATAATTATTATTATTATTTCGCTGTTTCCCCAAAGATTCTGAAATTTGACTACTGTGTCTTTTAATTCCTTATACAGTCTAAGGGGAGTCTTACGTGGAGATCCTTCTGACCACTAAGCGAGACTGCAATTTTGACAATTAACGTACTTGTTTACAGCCTCTACGAAAAGCCTTAGCGAAGATGGGCGCCTCCACGCCATTGGTCCAGAGTCTGATGCCGGACACCGTAGAGAATAATCTCAGTTTCTCAGTACTAAACTACCTCAAACGATTGAAAAATCAAGCCAAGAATGAGTTCGAAAAACTTTGCGCTGACGTCATCAACAAGGCTTCTTCCAATAACCAAAAGGTGAGTTGAAGTCATGTTCATGTACAGTCAATCAAAAAAGTAGTCGAGTTTTGATGACATGTGAACCTTCTTATCCAATGACATTCATATAAATTTCAACCTTAGGGTTTTATCTTAGGGATTAGACCGTTTTCGTGATCGACCATAGAACCATGTTAGAAAAGTGTAATTGTTTATATCAATATAATGTTAGGGCTATATATGCAAACAAATTATTCAAGTCCTAAATTATAGTACTTTGGTACCAGCTAGTTGTTATGGTGAAGCAAAAATAAAAAACACAGAAAATTTTCACTGAAATTCTTATAAGAAAACGAATACATCGAGCCATGACTGCCGACTTACCATAAGCGACAAAATGTACAGTTTACAGGAGAAGGTTTTTGCTAAATATTCTTACATACAAGAACCACAAAAGTAAAATTTTACATAATAACTATATTTGCTTAATATTGGCATACACGTTCAAAAAAATTGTCAATGCAGTATTATTGTTCAAAATTACATTTGCGATGAAGCACGAAACAATTTGCCAAAAATTGTCGCTAATGATAAGTCATAGGTCGACACAATTTAACCGGTTTTAATAATTATTTTCCCAATCCCCAGGCAGCGGAAAGTGTTCGTGTGGTGCCCCGGTCACCGCTTAAAAAGGAGATAACGTCCCATCCGGCGCTGCAGGAGAAATTCTCGGCGCTTCGGGACCAGTTAAATGAATTTGGCGGCTTCGTAGTGGGACTGTCTCGGGGACGGCACAAGACACAAGCTCACACTTATAGAAACCCATTTGATATACAGAGAAAGGACTTATTAGATCAGGTATGGTAACAATTTACTGGAACATTTTCGTCGTTTCTTTATGGTATATAGAGAAATCTACTTAATTATGTATGAATTTATGGTGAAGTTTATTTCAATAATATAAAATACTCCAGATGTTCGCTAGATTTATGTCGTTAGCAAGAATATTTAGGATTTTTTTTATCTAATCTAATAAGATGGAATTATGGACTACAGGTATACAAAGTGAAGTTTTTACGACCAGAATAGATCATCTATGATTTAGTCATTTGATAATGTGAGGAAATATCTGTGGCTTAAAAGTTTACATTCAATTTAATAGTTTACCTGGCATTCTAATAGATAATGCTGCATAAACGAAGTGTTTAACACACATTCGTGAAAGTTAAAAGTTTAAATTCAGGTGTAGTTATTGAGATATTGAATGAAACGTTGTTTGTCGTTATATTAACAGTGTTTCTGTGCTGTTATATGCGTATTATACATATAAACCTGCCTCGAGAATCACTTTTCTATTAAAGAAACCCGCATCAAGATCCGTTGCGTAGAAGATCTAAGCATAGGGACAGAGAGCGGGAGGCGACTTTGTTTTATTCATTTTGTTTGATTCAGCATTAACCTTTTGACCGCCGGAAGAATTTTGTTTTCACTATTTTGAATTCTGCCCTCATAGTCATAAACATCAAAATCACATGACTAATGTCTCTGATTTATAAGACATTGGCGGTGAAAAGGTTAATGCGCCAAAGTATTCTTGTAACTGTACTTGTGTAGTGACGTGTGAAAGCTAAAACGCAGTTGTGTGTGGTGTCAGGTGGTGCGCATGCGCGCCAACTTCCTGCAGCCGCTGCTGTCGGGCACGCGGCTGCTGGACGAGGACTGCCTGCACTCGCTGCCCGTGGCCGCCATGGGCAACTACCAGGAGTACCTCAAGCGCATGGCGCCCCAGCTCCGCGAGATCGAGTCGCAGCCGCCGCGACAGCACATGTTCGGCAATCCCTTCAAGATTGATAAGGTGGGCCGCCATTTTTATTGTTCATAATTTTAAATTAAAACGAAAGAGTTTTAATCAGAGTACTATAAAGAAAGTAACTCAAAACTAAAACTTCTTACATCAGTTCTCGTTTTTTACTGTGTGGTGTAGTTTATATAACTAACAATTCGCACCATTCTGTGAATGAGGGATTCTTTTGTTTAAATTTAGTTAGTTATATTTTCTCTAAAGATAACGCCACGGTGTTCTGTTGTTGATTATTATCAATCAAACCGTCTTTGACCAAAACTTCTTGTATAAACTTCGATCAATATAAAAAATCACGTCGTATTTAGCTGTAAGCGTCTGATTGATTTGATTCATAGTAGTGACCTCTGACATAGAAGAAAATGAGTTTAAAAATACCTCATAGGTTACCCATCACTGTCTTGTACTTTTGGAACACTTAAAAACATTTTCTCATGGGTATTGTGTAACAAATCATCTCAGCAAATATATCATTCCAAACAATCCCACGGGTACGCTAGGACCTAAGTATCACAAACAATCGAGCATATTTACCTAATCTCTCCTCAAATTTCAGCGCATGATGGTGGACGAAGCAGACATAGACCTAATGGGTTCCCCGCGCCCCGTTGGCAAACGAGCGGCGTCCGGAGAGCCGGTCAGAGTCACGCCTAAACGTAAAGCCGGCCCCCTACCACCTCACGTGACGGCGAGGCGACCTTCAACCCCAGTGTCAGCGGTCAGCAGTAGACCCTCCACACCGGTGCCGGCGGTGATCAGTAGGCCCGCCACGCCGGTGTCGCCGATCTCCTTGCCAACGCCGGGAAGTGAAGTGAGGGAACCGCTGGCGCCGGCGGGAAGACCTCCTGAGGTATGACTTACTTTTAGTGTGTACTAATATTATACAGAATATTTTAATGTTTGATACGAATAAATTTAAAAACTACGTCGCTTCGTTCGGACTTCGATATTTTTTGATAACAGATTTATAAAACACAATCTGGCCTAGCTAAATATATCACCTTGCTTTTTATCCGGCGTTACAGATCTCGCGAATCCAACACAGAAGTCGAAATCAAAATGTATAACTTTCTGCCGAATCTGTTCGTTGATATTATGATTTTCATTTGTTCCTTTGGGTTTTTGTTACTTTGGGTACTAGTATTAGAAAAATAATATGTTTCATAAAACAAAATGCCACGCAAATCTTAGGTAAACATTAAATTTAAACATTGATTTCTTTCACAGGAAATTCCAATGGTGGAACCAGTTAGTCCGCCGCCACATATTGGAGTACCAACTGGTTTGCCTCCACTCGTCAAACCATTCCTCAACGGAGGTAAGTTCTCTTATGCATTTAACCGTTTTTTTATGAAAATGTACAAGCTTTTTGTCAACTCAATCATGTAAATTAAGTAATTTTGAAACGTTATCACCGTAGTCATGTCTCTAAATCGAAATATTTATTATCCGTATAAGTAGTGCGAGACTTCGATATAAGTAACATAGCACTACATAACTTGTACAAATCAAGTATACCTTCTGTCAAAGTTGGAAACAAGGTCTTTTTATCCTAAGAATAGGTATAATTATTTCGTAGTATTTTAACAGTATTTCTGCAAGTAGGAATTAGTATAATTAAGTAGGTAACCCCACACATTACGAGTGTACTACTTACCATACATATCTTTTGCCCTAACAGGGTTCATGTTAAAAAAAAAACTGAACTGACGTGAACTGTATTTTATTCTATATTCTTCCACAGACGCATACACGTCAGTGAGCGGCAAAGGTCCGCGGTCGCCGTCGCCGCCGCGCGACGTGCCCCCGGCCGCCGCCGCCGCCGCCGCCACGACGCCGGTGTCGACGCCGGTGCCGGGCGCCGCCGCCGCCGCCGCCACGCCGCCGCCCGCCGCCGCCGCCACGCCGCTGCCGGCGCCGGCGGCCGCGCACGACTCGCAGGAGCTGCAGATCAACGCCATACTGCAGGGCGTCGCGCAGGAGAACAACGCGAACGCCAGGCGAAATAGGAAGAGGAAACGAAAGGTGTGTTTGTGTTGACATTATTTTGTCAATATTGCGTCTGTGCCAGTGTTTATTGTTAGTATGGGCAGTACAGTTAAGTCTGTCTGTTGTGATTAAAATAAACAAAATTATTTTGGGCTCTTAGTAGACAGTGAAATGTTATCATGCTTTAGATATTTTTTCCTATGTGCAGCACAAAGTTAAAAAAATATTGTTGGTGGTTTGGTAATTTGGAAAGCATGGATGGAAAGAATGGCTAATGTGAGTAGAACGGACATGCTGGAAGACGACGATGTCGGTAACTTACTGATGAAATTGTGAATCAATGTGCTTACAATGAGGGAATAAATATTTGTCAGACCCGTAGCAAGTAGATATAGAGTATCTTCTTGCCTTCTTTGAGTGCTAGGTCTGATGTATGCATGTTTTATGTGTTTCCTCTGACCTAGATCAATTATAATACCATTAGTATTTGTTGCAGACGTCACCTCCAGCGGCAGCCCCGGCGCCGCCACCGCCGCCGCCGCCGCCGCCCGGGCCCACGCGCGCCGAGCTGGAGGCGATACGACGACACAATCTACAACTGCGAGCTAAAGTCTACAAGGCTGTTAGAGCGCCCGGGAAAGGTGATTACAATATATTTTGTGACAATATGCGTACCATACATACCAAAGTATAAATCTATATGTGTAGGTTGAAACTCAAATGTGAATGTTGTAGAAAGTGTCATCAAAACTTAAAGTTAATATTCAGATCATGACACAAGGGTTAGATGGAGGTATCTCTTTTAGAGACTCAATATATGGACAATAGTTCCTGTCTGATATGTGCCTGATTTGGTTTGCAGATATTTCACTTTCAGCGCGGGTTAAACGCTTACTCGTGTCTATTGCTAGTATGCCTCGGCCTAACCTACCCTCTGGGAGAAAATATGAAGCTATGTTGTGTATGCAATAGCATTATTAATTGAAATGAAGTACGTACAGTTAAATTAATTAATCTACTGTTGCATAAACATGTTCAAGTAATAGATTTTTTATTTATATTTTAATTCAGCACTTATATAGCAGACTTATTGTCTTCATTATTTTCAGATCACATGAAGCTATTCGAACTTATGCGCCAACTGAAAGGCGGCGTCGACGTCAAGAAGGAAGTGGTCCGCGACGTTATCAACGAGTCGCTCCGGTTCAAAAGGAAAGCGCTAGCGAAATTACTTGAAGATTTCCTCGTGGGCCTAGAGAAGAACGGTAGCAGCGCCACTGGAATGAAACGCGAGATAAAATCCCTTACGAACTCTTTGTACTCCAACAATCACAGCTAGTGGTATCTCCTGGGCCAGGATGAATAGGGCCCAATGGATTTATTATCTCGAGTGATAACCGCATTTGCAACGGTTTTTTCAATGCTTTAAGAGTGATTTCATCTCGATAAGAGTCGTCGCCGCCTGACAATAATTGTTTTAATGTGTATAGTCAAATTAAAAGTGAAATATCAGGAATGTTTGATACTAGCCCCTATTGCTACCGTGTCAACGCCGTTTTCAGCTCATAATTTTCCGTGAAAGTTTATTGGCGACAAGGCTTATGACACGGCTTCGTAATAAAATGTCTAGGTATCGTAAAAAGATCTTAGTTTTTTTCTGAACTAAATACTGAATGACTTTTGGTGCTGACTATACGAGAAGAGAGAATATGGAATAATTATGCCAAAGCAATAAACGGAGCTTAAGTACTACAGTTAACGGTTGATCTGAAGTGGTTTATTTCTCGATCTGTAATATTATGTTCCGACGCTTATTGGCATTTACTTTTTAATGTTTACAAAGTTCGACTGTCATGCTACAGATCGTAACATAATGGATTTCTCATTTAAGCTCATAGAACATCATTTACAGTGTTTTCAATATAAGTGTTTACATTGCTTTAATTATCATGGTTTGATTTCATGCTAGTCCTTAAAACAAGTTAACTGAAATAACCGTGCCGTGTCGCATGCGTGACGGAAGTCGGGTTTGATATAGTCTGGACGAGCATTGTCATTGCGCTATTGTGACCACAAGAAGGATCTCTAGGTTATTAGTTTATGGCACATAAGTGATGATTGAATTTAATTTCTAAGCCTACCTCAGGTTCAAGCGAATGTACGAAAATGCTTTCGAAGTGGCAAAGTTGAAAGTTATTACTTACTTATTATGTGTCTGCATCACAAATAATTGAATACAATGAAAATAACTCTCAAAATATAATTTTACCATAGTGTCGCTGTTGTGTTATGTAAACATAAAAATATTGTTTCAAATGAGATGCAAGTCGCGTAACATTTGTAAAATAACCTGGAACACTTTCGAGGGCATAATGTATTGTTTTGTCGAAACAATATTTAACCTTCCTGTTTTAATTTTTTTTATTCAAAACAGTATTATTTATCTGCGTATTTCCGTGACAGAATATAAGTATTATAGACCAGTTTCATTTGTAGAAAATTAAAAGTTTGTTTGACTTCCCAACTACTATAACCATATTCCATGAAGAGACTGAAAGACGATTAAAGCCTCTATTCCAAAATTGACAATTTCAATGATAGTGACAGACATCGATTTTAAGGAGCACACTCACAGCGGAGGTCTATTGTTTCATTACTTTATGAATCTTACACCCCTACGATGGATACATTGTGTTGTTGTCACCACAGATATTGTCACAATGATTAAAGAAACTGCTGTCAAACCAATTTAAGAGATTATTGTTATTTATAAAATGACATCAGTCATGATGACTTGAGTTCATGCAATATTGGTACTTAATTTACGTTGAGAGTCTACGAAAGTGTTCTGTAAATGTTTGGCGAGAAAAAAATGTTTTTCGTTTTAGTTATACAGTGTTATTACCGTTTTCTAATGTATTGTTGGTCAAGAAAATTGTTTTTCATAACACTTCCTGTGTATGTTTTTTCATTACGGTAAAGATTTTATAAAATACGATAAGAAAAGAGTGGAAGGTATCACAACCTTGAGGTGGTAACCCATTTTCTTGACCGACCGCACATTTGTTTGTTATTCATACAGCAAACATTCCCATTTTATTATACCTACATGGAAGAGTGAAGTGGCATTTTCTTAACGAAACTTACTATTGTTTGTTACTCCATGTCGCAGTGGCTTCAACTTACATTATAATATATGTGTTGATATTTAAGCGCTTTAAGACATAATATGTACCAAAATGGTGTTTTAAAAATGTGATTTTGCAAATATTGTGAGAAATAAAAGAAGCAATATTATCTAGGCGTCTAAGTCGTGGACTGGATCTGCCAGATATTAATTAAGTGAACACTCAATAATGTTACTGTTATATTTTATTTAAATAAATATACATAAACGCGCGTTTGATAATATTGCTTGTTTATGTGTTAGTCGTAATAGATGAGATTTCTAGCATTGTTGCATTGACAGTTGTATTGTAAATGTCTCAAAGTTTTGTAAATATTATATGTACATTGCTATGTTAGTATTTTACCAAATTGATGATGATGTTCTTACGTAGTAGGAGGCATTTACGCATCAGTCAATTGAAGGAGTGTATATACTATTTTTTCTAAATAAACTTAATCCTTATTGGATTTTAAATATGCTGTGTATAATTTTGTAATTGTCGTTCTGGGGGGTTCACTACGCCTATAATCTTAAAAAGGGGACCAGAAAGAGGTACTCCTTAAGCAAAATTCCACGGTTTACAGTGTAGTGGATCTATTCGCCGTTATAAACTTGGAAAACTCCGCTTATATGCATGCGGATTTGACCAAAATGTTTTCCTCTATGAGCGTTGCGTAGGCCAACGATAATGCAACATTTGTTCTATAAAACGAACTTCTCACTCATACTTTTACTACAAATAGAAAAAGACGAACAAACTAACGTTGTTCAATACCGCCATATTCCAGAGAAGTAAAACTGTGTGAGAGAAGTTTGTTTTATAGAATAAATGGGCATATGAATCTATAGACCATGGCGTTATTGAACATTCGTTCGTTCGTGTTTCTATTATAGTAAAAATGTGAGAGAGAAGACAAGTTTCTTTTATATATCAAATGGGACATACCCACACGAAGTTGAGACCTACACGCCTTGTAATTATATACCCGGAATCTAACCCACAACCCCGCGATAACCAAGTCAAAATACCCAACTACTAGGCTACTAAGAGTATTTACGTCTACAGAATTACACTGATAAGTAATAGTCAAATATCACGTACACACTAAATACCTACCGATATTTATAAAGTTAGAACAGCGCTAGTGCACTGCTAGACAAGATCGTAAAGACTGGTCAAATGGAACATTTCAGATCTCATACCCTACAGTTTTCAGCCTAGGGTGAAAACTAGGAAAGGTACATACGTCCGGGAATATACCCTAAGCTGGGTAAATAATAGGAATCTTTGTCTATAGGTACTCACTTCCATCACTCAGATAAACAGTTGACTACCAATACACTTAAAAGCTTATATAGAAGGAAATATAATTCATATAGTAACTTCTGAAAAATACTTACTAACAACCCGTCCCAGTATGTCAGTGACGTGAATAGCATTGATAGTCCTCGACTGTACGTAGGATGAAAACTCTGAATATGAAACCAAAATAGAGTCCATTTTTTAACCCAGCTTGGGGTAAATTCTCGGACATACGTTCTCCAGTTTTACAGATCAGGGGTAAGTATGTATTCGATATAATATGTCAACTAGTTATAGATGTTATAACTTTATGGTATACTTTATAGAAAGACTATATAAGGCTAAGTTTTGGTTAAATACGACTTGGCCATTTGAACTAGATTTGAGCGGTGTCAAGTGGAAGGAAACGAATGTGTCTTTACAACTATTTACTCGCTAGACAAAAGGAGACGCTCCATCAATCATACCCATCGCAGACCTATACGAGTATGATAAAGTGCTAAGTAAATTAAAACTGTTTGCAATATAAGCTTTTCGAACGTCCAATCACACAACGCGTGTGTGTACCATGAGCCCTTTCTCCTTGTATTTTCTTCCCATAATATGGCTCACGACTTTTCTGTTACGTTGAATGGGACAACTTTATATTTTGTTTGGCAGAGTGCGTGTTGTTTGTGGTTTGGCTCATCTCCAGTGCGAAACAAGTGGCCTGTTGTATTTTAATGCGCTCCGAAACAACAATGTGTCTACCTACATTATACACTCGTCCGCGTCGATTGAGTGAAGTGAGCATAATTACCAGGATACATCGAGTAGGTGTGTCCACGGGTAAATGTGTTGCCGAACTCATTTCCGTATTTTAAAATGAGATACAAGTTTTGTGATGTTAACGAGTTATTTTTACTTTAATACAATTAACGACATTTATTTTCTTTGTGTATTATTTTTTGCGGAATATTAAAGAAAAAGTAAGGGACCCGTATTTTATATTTTCATTGTAATAGTTGTTTTTATTCATATTTTTTACTTTGAAACTCGGCTTTCGCAAGCGACACGCTTTGTGCTAAAAAATTAATGCGTTAATGCAATGATAAAAACTATTTCTGTTATGCTGCTACGGCGTATAATGTCAATCCGTTCTAATAAAAGAACATTAAACAAACCCTAAACATGGACCATAATGTTAGGCATGTACCAGTGACGTCATCACGCAAATTTCATATTTTGTCCAAATTTACGCATGGGAAAGATCAGGTTTTTTTTGTACAGCATCCTGAATGAGAAGTACCGAAACGGGTTTTTTACTAGATTATGAAAAATTAAATGTTGTCAATTCAATTGTTATTTACTATGGCCGCGCGGAGCATTAACATCATTCAGAAAGTAAATTCGTATATACGTACGTACGTAAGTACTTATCTACTTTTGAGCTAGAACAATGGTAGCATAGTGGAATAGGCCGTAGCTTTATATCGACTTTCGTAAATCCTAACTGGGTATTTCACGAGTCACTTGGTGCAGTCGCGGTGGGAACAATTTAGGATGAATCTAGTTCGTACTGTGAAGGCAATAAGCACTACAATCGCAGTTCCACAAAATGCTCCCAGTGTATGGCAGGCGCAAGTCGTTTATCAAATTATCTTTCTACTGTCGTAGTTAATAGAGTCGGAAATCGCGGTGTACATGAGAAGCTGCCATCTGAACTGTGAAGGAAAAGGCACTGTAACTCAATGTATTATTTTCGGGTCTTTCAGCAGGTAGAGTTTCTTA
>SJJU01041534.1:0-11415 GCA_012932125.1 Conopomorpha cramerella | reverse complement strand
GAATTATTCCTAATCTAATTAAAGAAGTAATCAAAATTGGTCGAAATTAATGCATTATTTGTTATAATACCATAAAAAGGAAAGAATTGTATGTATGGATGTTTGTAACGAATAAAAACTACTTGACGAAGGAACGAAAAAAAAACGCGAGTAACACCGCCCGGTACAGCTAGTTTTTCATAAGATTCATCATCAAACTTACCAGTATAAAATCCGTTGAATGTTGTCCTCACACCGGAACCATTCGATATGACGGAACGCGCCAACGACCCACCTCCGGGGTACGCCTGCATGAAGGAATTGCCAATATTCGTCATTCCAATTGCGATCATCTCTTGCGTCGCATCAATGCTCTTGCCGTCGCTGAAAGCCTTGCAAATGGCAATGTCTTCTAGAAGAACGATCAACGGCACCACAATGATACCGGAGCCCATTTCCGACACCATGTCCAAGAAGGAGGCGGTCGTGTTGTCTTCTCTGACGTAGGAGAACGGCGCCAGCTGCGGCGGTGGTATGCCGGATGGTATTGAGCCCATGAGACGGACGGGCGATGCGCCGGCTGTCAGCACGAACCAGTAGCCCAGGATGCCGGTGGCTATCACGACCAGAGCGTTGCGGCAGGTGGCCAGGAGCCAGAGGGATTTCGTTGCGACTTTCTGAATGGTGCTGGGGCCGTCCGGGCGGTTGGCGCCTAGCTTCACCATGCCGATTTTCTGTAATTGATAATAGAAAGGTTTTAAAATAAGAATAACTAAATGAGCGTCTGCGGTCGGATACTTGATTTGTAATCGGGAGGTCGCGGGTTCGAGTCCGGCTACTGGACGTGTACCAATGGGACTCTGTTTCAGAGCCTATACCCGCACACCACAAGGTGTGTGAACCCTATAACGGCGATGGGCTCACCCCCTGTCACGTTGGGTTAAATACGCTTGGTGAACCGTGGGCATTTGCTTTAGCACGACGAAATTTCGAAGAAACGACAATCGCACATCGTTTGATGTACACATTTAAAAGCAATGAATAGTTTCCTAAAATAATCAATCTGTCAAAGATAGTCAAAAAGGAATGAGATGCAACTACTTTATTCTATGGTAGTACATCTTTTAACTCGCTCTTTTGTTGATTTGTTTTTTGAAGAAAACTTTTCTAGGTTTTTTAATTGGACTAAGGCCAATTAATTTGAAAACGTGCATTCCGAGGGTTCGGTTTTTATACAGAAGCATTTTCATGTAAAATACTTGGATTTGCAACTGCAGACGATAATATGTTGAAATGTCTAGAATTGAAAACAATAATTTTAACCGACAGAACATTGTAATATCACTGGGTCATCTCGGTAAATTAATTTTCATTTTGCATCAGTTGGGCTTTGAGGAAGAAACGCAAATATTAAGGAAAATAAACCGCAATTCAATTTTATAGCATTTCTGTTTTAATTAAGGTCGAATCGCCATATTTATATCAGTTTTATAATCGGTGTAACAATATCTTAGAAGGTATATTAATTTAATAGTTAATCTGATTTCAATTACGTCATTTGTCACGCACTTACTTCTGCTTTTAATCTCAAAGGTTACAGAAATAGGAACTAAGTACTGTCAACTGAAAATCCTCTTTATTATTTGTTAGATTAAACGTTTTGAATGTGGGAACAGATTTTGATAATTACTTATCTGAACGCTGGTACTTTCCGACGTGCCATTGCTTTTCAATTTACTTCGGTTCTGACATGAGAAGTATTCTTTTAAAAAAAACCACAAAAGAGCGAGACCGAAGACGAACGCTAATAAAATAAAGTATTTGTCTCTCTTTCACTTCCCATTGTGTACAACGTTAAATCGAAAAACGTTAGCGACTTTCGAGAAAGTTACTCAGCCCATAACATAGGACAACTTTTCCCAAGGAAACCTATGTTAAGTCATTGATACAGGCACGGGGAATTAGGTAGGAGACCAATCCAGAAGATTAGATTTGATTTAAATAAAATAGATTTTTTGGAGCTAAAAATGTTCTTGATCCCTAGACACTTTTGATTGTGTATCTTATTAAAATTTAGCAATGATGCTAAAGAACTGAATGCTGATGATGATGATGAGGAGGTGAACTTTTTTTTTCGTTTTTGACATAGGATTCCTTGGAGAAAGTTGTCCAGTATCTCGAGTTTCGTATTCGTTTTTGATTTAACTTTGTACACACATCAAAAGTGTCTAGGGATCAAAAACTCCTAATTGCACTCATGAGTAAACCGTACGTAAGTCTTACATTTATTCCGGTTGAAATCGGTTCTTAGTATTTCAAATATCTTACGAATGCCTTGAATACCTAAAGCGTACACCTAATCAACATACAGAATAATTCTGCACCGCAATTCCTTTATCGGTTCTCATTTCACGCACCAGTTACATTTGCATTAAAATATCATAAAACTGTGTTTAGAAGCGAGTTTTTATCACATTTTTAAGGCTCGTTGGATGTATAGCGTACGCAGTAAATTGATCTGATAGTAAAACGCAATGCCAAAACACAATATCAATGATTAGCGACACTATGTCGACATGTCTAAAAGATATCTTTTAATTTCGAGTCTTTGGTCGGATACTTGACTAGTAAGCAAAAGGTCGCGGGTTCGAGTCCGTCTACTGGACGTGTACCAATCGGACTATTTTCAGAGCCTATGTACGCAACGCAACGCTCGTACGGTAAAGGACAAGATCGTGATGAAACCCACACACCACAAGGTGTGTTAACCCCATAACGGCGATGGGCTCACCACCTGTCACGTTGGGTTAAATACGCTTGGTGAACTGTGGGCATTTGCTTAGCAAGTGCCTCTGCCTACCCCGCTTTGGGATTAAAAGGCGTGAAGTGTGTGTATTGTATATCTTTAAATTTTATATGTGCGGAAGAAATTCCCTAGATATCCGATGACTTTCTACACAATAATGTAAGATATGTTTTTACTGACACGCGCACATTACTTCACAATGTTCATTTGCATCAGAATTAATCATTTTTTCTAATAAAATTTCCTACAAAAGATTTTTTTTTTAGGAAACTCTTCGTAATTTACAATCAGGCTTATTTTAATACTGGCTTTTTATGAATAACTAGCCGTTTTTCGCTTTTCCGTGATTCGGGAGTCGGGGTTATTGTCTCGACAGTTTTAGATTAGGTTGGCGATATTTAACAGTTGATCAGTGGGGTTAGAACAATAAGAAAACGTACGTTCGTTTTGTGTCGATCCATTAGTTTTCGGCAACGTCCACCAATCGCGGTGCTGTGCCATGATTGCTTTGACGTCATTAAAACGAATGAATGGATACGAAACTAGCCAACGTTTTGATAGTGTTCTAGCTCCACTGAACACTTGCTTAACAGCCTAGAGTTGCCGTATAGATTCGGAGGTCGGACGGCTGGCACCACAGTAAGAAGCACACGGACCAAGTCGATATAAATGCTAGGAAGAAGACTGTTTTCTTTACTACATAGCTTTAAAAACTAAAACTCAATATTGTTCACCGGGTATATAGGCGCGAAAATAATCGAAGACAAGCTCGAGCTTACTTTTGTTATTTTACTGAAAGTTTCGACGCAGTTGCATGTGTCGTGGTCACGAGTGGACATGAGTGCGGAGCAGTGGCGTGCACACCATATAGGCAAAAAGACACTACCTATATTAGTATTTTAGTTACCCGACCTAGTAATAGAGTTATTGTTAGATCCTTTTTTGTTGTTCTCACTACATAGGCTAACGAAGGTCCTGTGTTTTGTGGGTGAGTAGATATGTAGGTACCTGTGTTTAGTAAAGACAACTTACCTATACATAGGTGTCAATCCTTGGGGATTACTGCCTACCTTGTCGTAAAAGCCAGTGCACGCCACTGGTGCGGAGTGAACAATATTGAGTTATAATGTCAGTGCGCGTTTCATTAAAATCTTTAAAAAAAATCTTTAAATTCGAAAATTCAAAATCACTCACCCTCATAACAAGCAGCACAGCGATACAGACGAATCCAAGAACAGGGTCCCATAGACTGGCCGTGTGTATATTCTTGAATATCGATATCCAATTCTCGAGGAAAGTCGTGCCAGTCACAGTTATCGCGAACACGTCCTTCACTTGCGACGTGGCAATCATCAGAGCGACCGCCGACGTGAACCCTGAAGACACTGGTCCCGAAACGAAGTCTATTAAGAATCCAAGTCCTAAAATACCCATGAAGAGTTCCACTAATCCAGATATAAGAGCCAACAGCACAGCTTTCTCTAAAACTCCACCTGCGATCTGCCACGTGAGTAGGGAGGCAATGGCTGTCGGACCGGCGGGCACAGCACGGCATCCGCCTAGTACTATGTAGATGAAGCAACCCAGGAACGAGCCGTACAATCCATGCTGGGGCGGCAGACCGGCGATGTTTGAATAGGCCAACGATTGCGGTATGACTGTTAGGCCGACGGTGATGCCGGCTATAAGGTCGCCCACCGCTTGAGAGCCGTCGTATTTCGGCAGCCAGCTTGTTATTGGTAGACGTTTGTGAAGTGTCTTCCTGGTCAGCTTGCGTTTGAGCGCCGACCACCGACTCTCTTCACCGCCCGGCGACACTGGAATTGAAAAAGGAAAATGGTTAGTTTTGTGCATTGTGACGGAATATATTTTTTTTTCTTCTTTCTTGGCTCTTATGTTCAGCTTTAAAGCCGACAATTCTGCCACAAACAATGTAGTTCTCTTCGTGTTCAAGTTATAGTATAGTCAATAGTCAAAGTCGTGTCAAAAACACATTAAAATGGGAGGGTGGACCATCACATTTCAATGCTGCGTGGAACTTTATACGGGAATAACAAATTGATCAAATAGGAGTCTTCTCCTTTACTTCTCACTCTCACTACATTATTTTTCATCACCAGCACATTATTACACTAAATCCACCACATTAACACAATAATTGCAGCGAAAAATTAATTCTGAAAATGAGAAATAAAGAACGCCATTTGCATCTTATCGCTTCCCGCCACCGACGGAATTAATGTACACATCAAAAGTGTCTCATTGACAGTACATCATCACCATGTATCATAAACAATAGTTTTAAATTTATTTAGGTTATAGGCGATAATATCGGGTACTCTCTGTACAGCCAGGATCTCAAGTAGGCGATAATTTAACACTTTCTTGGGCAACCAATTTAAGACAGTAGAAGTTTTATTGTTATCTCGGCGCCGGGTCGGTTTGTGTCCCCGAAAGGGTTAGGTAATGTTACCTGTGTGTACACTTTGCGCAGTATTGCCAACTAGTATAGGTACAACACGCCATCACATAGGTACTTTCTTGTTATTGTTTAAAACTAGAAGTAGGTACCTACTAAAAATAACATTAAATACCGTAGTTTTGATAAACTTATTCATATTTCTTTGTTATGTTTATTTTATTCTAGTTTATTTCCACTAAACGGTTACTATTGATAAATAAATAAGTTAAAGATAACGACAACAATGCTTTGTAATAATAAACGCTAATTTATTAAAGAAAATAGTTTTATATTTTAATACTTCATGACTTTTCAGAACGAACAGTACCTATTATTTAGTACAATGCCAACTAATTCAAATATGGATCTGGTTTTCAGATCTGTCCCTAACAAACTTGAACTACATACATAAACTCGCGTCAACAATACCTAGAGGGGTGGAGTTTTCAATGGAGAATTAATTTTCTTTGGCGTTTTTCTGACAAATTTTTGGGCTTAGAACTGTCATTACTGTCATACTTTACAAACAAAGTTAGTGAGTAGGAACAATACATAACTGACAGTAAAAAACAGTGCAGTTCAGTGCAAATTACTTTTAGATTCGAACTTGTAACATAGCGTAGGAAGTAATATCCGACAGTTTGTTCGATTCGTTGATTGCTACTGTAATGTTTCTAGGTAGTAGTGGCGAAGCTAGGAGGTAAGCCGGTAGTGAAAAATAGGCACTTAACCAATGCTTATTTAGATTTTCTCTTACTTATTTGAGCTATAATATGTCCCTGCGCTACTAAATTTCCTTGAAAATATTTGTTAATGTGCTTGTCTTGTACTACTGGCTTACCCCCTAACTTCGCCACTACTAGGTAGGTAATGATTTCATAGGTTTGTCATAGCCGTGTGGTGACGGCGAGTAGAATACATGCGTCAACACCTCAGCTGTTCTTTTCCCGTCTTGGGGGTCGTAAGAGGCGACCAAGGGAACTATCCAGAGGTCGGGCAGCAGCGCTCTCTGTGAGTTAAACCACAACACTACGATCGATTGATACGATGCAATCGCCAATACACCTGCCAAGCGTGGCGATTATTGGCATTTCTCCCCCCCCAAATTATCATGGAAATCATTGGATCATTGGATCATTGGGGGAGGCGCTCGTCCAGCAGTGGACGCAATGTGGCTGATGATGATGAGGTTTGTCATATTATGAACTTTATATTGTATGAAACTTTCTACACTGAGTGTAAAAGGACCTCGAGCAATGGTCTAAGAAACGTTGTTGGGATCGACAATATGAACAACTTTCATTAAGGCGACAATGCCGAGAAACGAAATAAAAATGTTTCCTCTCCATACAAAATATATTTTTTTTGCCTCGGGTGATGACATTTTGTATGGATATTGAATTTTATTTTTCATTTCTCCGCATTATCGCCATAGTAAAAGTTGTTCACATAGGCGAGCCCAACAACGTTTCTAAGACCATTGCTCGGGGTCCTTTTACACTCAGTTTGAGGACAGTTAACATGTTAATAATTGGGGTGAAATACCAAAATTAAGGGGCAGTCGCATGCGTCGAGTACCACCAGCCAGCCTATACTGTGACATAATAATATCTCACGCTATTCCTATACAACACTTGCTACACACGAGAGACACTGAGAAACAGCACCACACACCGCGCAATCGAGATAAACACTACGTATAACAGCCGTTTAACACAAACATAATTAGACTCCACTCTAACTATACTAAAATACTATTGTAATAAGATCTAAATTACATTGGCGATGACTCGCCAGTTTTTGCAGTGACTGTGCGTTTACGTTCACTTTGTTTATAATCTCGAGTAATTTATTTTTCTAACTCGCTCGAATTGTGGTTTAGTTTTAGATTAGTTGCGAATTGATTGTTTTGTATTTTTTTTTTTTGTATTTTTATTTAATTGTTTTGTAATACAGGCCGCTATTCATTAGAAGAAATCCCACAGTTTCTGTGCTAAAAGTAATGATAGTGAACTGAATTATTTCTAATTGATTGGTCGTAATTATCGTCTAATGACCACGGAATTAGGACAGAATTGAATGAGACATTTTTGGAATTTATTTTAACATTAATTAATTGTAGTATTGTGGTGTTCTAGGGCATAAAATGGCCATGAAATTAAAATTAAAGAAGCTCCAATTTTTTATGTTGTGACTTAAAATATTCTTGAACCTGTCCTTAATAAGAGATGGAACTAAATACACACATCAAAAGTGTCTAGGGGTTAAGTACATTTTAGAAGATCGCAATCAGGAATATATTTTACAAAAACTGAATTCATTCATAATTTATTCAAAATGTGGTGATAAGTCATTGATACAGTTATGGTGAATTAGGTAGGAGACCAATCCAGAAGATTAGATTTGATTTAAATAAATTATATTTTTAGAGCTAAAAATGTTATTGATCCCTAGACACTTTTGATATGAGAGAACCAGAAGTGATATGAAATATTTATATATTTTTTTTCAACAGAAAGTACGCTGTCAACGGAACCTCCCATAATGCATAGGCAATCCTAGTCCACGGAAAACCTGCATTTACGTATCCTGACAAGTTATTTTCTGACACGGAAAATGATGTACTATTTCAACTGTCATGTAACCTATTATTGCAAATACCGCGTAAAATGCAATTAATAACTTCTTGTCCACGATTAAAACACCACCTCTGAATAATTCCACTGCACCATCATGCTGTATCATTGGTAAATTCCATGATGCTGTTGATCCATTAATGTGTTGCGGGCCTAGCATGCGCCTCACGAAAGACACGACATAAAACAAAAACGCACAGCGATTGGCTGTTATGTCACGCTTCTTGCGATTCGGCTTGTTTCGACAAATACAAGTACTTTATACATCTTGTCACTTCTTTCTTAGAGAACTCAAATCGCATCGCGGTATTATATCTTGTCACTTCTTTCTTGGAGTTCTGTGCTACGAGAGCTGGTACATTTGACTTCACTTGTAACATAATGTCGAGCATTCCATTTTTTTTATATTTGTCAAACTGAACAACGAGCCGAGCCAAGCATAGAGAAAAATATTGCTACGAATGTTGAGCATGAGATTCTCATCACATATAAGCTTCTTGAAGATGTAAGACTCGAAGGTCGCATGTGCTGATTTATACTCATTGGTTGTGTTAAAAATAAAAACAGAAAAATTTAGTTGTCCTTTCGTTAGGCAGACATTAGACGATACGTTTTGATCTCAGTTTTACCACAGTAATGATTGTGATTGACGGATTTCCTATCGTCTAATATAGTGAATGATGTTTGAATTAGTATAAGTAGTCATTCCATGACTGATGGAATTGAATGACGCTTGCATGAGCGTCTAATGTCTGCCTTAGTATGCTCGCCACGAGACATCAGAACACATCCTAATGGAATGCCAGGATGTGGAAAGATACAGAGCAACCCATCTAGGATCCAGAGCAAGACAAGGACACAAAGTGTTTGTTGCGGTTCCTCAAGGAGTTAAGTTGGTTGGAGTAGCGTCACCTAGACCACGCACAATAAGCGCAATCTTCCGTTGCGCGTGAGATATCAGAGCGAGTATTTGTTCTATGTCAAGTCTTTCTTGAGGGGCTTGCTACGCCTGCTGTAATTGGCTGCTATGTCACACATCGTGCGACATAACTTGTTTCAGCCAATCGCAGTGCCTGGTATGTCTTGTTAGTTCTACCTTGGAGCGCCAGGTGGGCAGTAGGTAGTAATGTTCATACAAAAAGCAGAATCAGCTAATCGACTTTGTATGGGATTATATTATAGACTTCCGTTTAAAGAATCTAATCTAATAGCCGCTTTTGAAACGTTTCTATCCCATTCTTATATTAACAAACGACAGAGACAAAACAATGCTGTGAACCGTATTTTTTTTATTACGCTAAAGTTTACTGTTAATGTTGCCTTAACCCTTTCGGGGACCCGTTAGGCACGTCGACGTGACAATAATATAAATACTTCTATTGTCTCAAGTTGACCACGACAGTGTTATGTGGGTAATTAGGTTTAAATGCCTAGATCGCAAGCAGTTTGTAATTTCTACGTAGCTCGTGTTATTAGTGTACTTGCAAAAAACTACGCTTGGTAAATAATACCTTAATTATGCGCAGAGAGCCATTAATTACCTCTCTGTAATTACACAGAAAGGACTCAATCCATAAAAAGTTACTTCGAAGATATTGAGCTTTATTGATCTGCCATACATGTGGATTGAGTCAGGCAGTGGCGTGCACTGGCTTTTACGACAAGTAAGGCAGTGATCCCCAAAGATTGACCTATGTATAGGTAACTTGTCTTTACATAATATCCTGTCTACACACCCACAAAACACAGGACTTCGTTAGTGTGTCGTGAGTATAACAAAAACAGATATAGCTATTACTTTATTGTTAGCTCGGGAAGCCAAAATACTAAGGGAGGCAGTATCTTTTTGCCTATATGGTGTGCACGCCACTGGAGTCAGGGTTCATAAAAAATAGGTTGTAGTGAACTTTTTGGTGTAAAAGTTTCTTTTTACATGATGGATATGTCTTAATTTAGCACCCTGGTATAGCTAACTCAATTTCGGGCAAAATGTGGATTTAGTCCTTTCTGGGTAACTTTTTTATTATTAATAACCTATTGGATCCCACTGCAGGGCAAAGGCCTCTCTTCCCTTTCTCCACTCTTCCCGATTTTGCGCTGATGTCCACCAGTTTTTGTTCTGGCGGACGATCTCGTCGCACCATCTCTGCCTTGGGCGGCCCCGTTTTCTTTTGCCGTACGTTGGGAGCCAGCTCGTCACTTTATATGCCCAACGGGTAACTACGTCAAATTATGCATGAGATCTGGACCTAGTGCTGTGATACTTAAGATATGTAATCAGGCGGTTGTGGGTTTCAAGGCGTACTAACCGGGATAGTATGCCTACCCACCACTGTGATTGCTGTTTGGCTCAGGGATAATACGACATCCAGAATAGACCAGAGCTCAATCAATGACAATCAGATGCTTAGCCTTTTGTCTTGGATCCCACTTTGTAATTCAACTAAAGACGGGAGTCTGTGTTTCCTACGCAGTACATTCTGAAGGTCTTCACGTCACTGGGGTGAATAGGTAACTAATGAACAAGTGTGCTCCATCGTAGACCACATCGCTGCTTAACATCAGGCAGGATGGTGGTCAAACGCTTGTTCATTGTGTTTCCTGCGCAGTACAGTCTGAAGGTCTTCAAGTCACTGGGGTGAATAGCTACCTAATGAACAAGTGTGCTCCATCGTAGACCACATCGCTGCTTAACATCAGGCAGGATGGTGGTCAAACGCTTGTTCATAGTGATAAAAAAAAACATTCTCAGCATTATCGCCATAGTGAAAGTTGTTCACATTAACGAGCCCAACATGGTTTTTCAACAAATCTCGGGGACCATTTACGCGTAGTATACGTCACACGAGTTTCATAGAGGGGTAGGCAGAGACTGTATTGGTGACACTTACGTAGTCAGATAATCAATTCTTTTTGTTAATTTACTTAATGAACAAGTGTGCTTCATCGTAGACCACATCGCTGCTTAACATCAGGCAGGATGGTGGTCCAACGCTTGTTCATAGTGATAAAAAAAAAACATTCCTCGCCATAGTAAAAGTTGTTCACATTAACGAATCCAACATCGTTTCTAAGACCAATTCTCAGGGTGCATTTACGCGTAGTATACGTCACACGAGTTTCATAGAGGGGTAGGCAGAGACTGTATTGGTGACACTTACGTATGTAGTCATTGCTGGCGTGCTTGTCATCCGGCGGCGCCGCCGACAATGAGCCCGAGGACTCGTTGTGCTTTCTGCGCGGGATCATTCTGGAACGAAAGGAAAAGGAATGTTTACTCGTTTTTCTAAAGAAAACAATCTGTCAAAGATAGTGAGCGAGTGAGATGTATCTTATACTAGTGGACGCCCCGCGATTTCATTCGCGTTGTTTCAGTATTTCGTACAAACTATAACACCCTCTATATAGAGACGCGACCAACAGGATCGGGGAAATAAGTATCCTATGTCCGTCTCCCAGTTCTAAGCTACCTCCCCACCAATTGTCAACCAAATCGGTTCAGCCGTTCTTGAGTTATAAATAGTGTAACTAAC
>SJJU01041430.1:0-10375 GCA_012932125.1 Conopomorpha cramerella | reverse complement strand
AGTCCACCTTGCCTGAGGGCGTCCTACACTCCGTTTGCCGAGACGCGGTCTCCACTCGACAACTCGTTTTCCCAAACGGTCATCGGTTCTACGGCTAATATAATATAAATACTCACACTAGTCATATTCTTTTCGCGCAAGAATGTTGTTTTTTGCGTGCTTAGGTAGGTATGTATATTGTCAGAGCAGACTGCCCAGAAAGGTAGGTAATAAACTAATAAACAATTCTGATCCTTATTACAATATCATGTTGATTAGTTTAAATAGGTAGGATTATTTGATAAACTCACCGAGAATAAACGGCGTCACGCAAGCGACGCCGCAAATCAGGAAAGCGACAAAGATGCACTTCTTCCTGCCGAACCTGTCCAGGGTCATCATGAGGAGCAACGATGCCACGATCTCCATCGCCATGTTCAGTGCAAAGTTTTTGTACTTGTCACCAGATAGAGACACGGAGTTGATGGTTAGACCGTAATAGACGAAGGTGCTGGCGATCCAACACCAGCCGCAAAGCGCGAATCTTATCACAAGTACTTTACTCTTTAGTAAACTTAACCATGGATTTACTTTATTATTATCTTCTTCGGCTTTTGCTTCTTCATTTTCCAACTCCTGCAGGAGATGCTCATCAATCGTTTTCTTGTTCCATTTCGCTGCTTTTTTTATTACTACGGCGGCGTCTTTGCTTCTGCCTTTGGAATGCAACCACCGTGGACTTTCGTCCAGTATCAGCCAATAAGTTGTGAGAAGTAATGCTGGGGCGTACATTGTGAAGAGGAGCGATCTCCAGTAGGGTATGGCGGCTGCGAGGAAGGCGTATATGACACCGCCTAATCCGTAAGCCATGCCTGTAGCGCAGCCGAAGTGCGCGCGGAGTGATGGTTTCGCGAACTCAAGTACTGAAAGCATTAAATAGAAGAATTTCATAATGAAATTCTTAGAAATATCGCAATTAAATCATGTATGTCGATTTTTGGAAAGACTCATGCGGATTATTTTGATTTTTTAAAGCTATATTCTGTTTCAATCTATGTGACATTTGAGGCATATTTGCCCAATAGATGCTATATTTTAAAGCTATATTATGTTTCAACCTATGTGGGACATTTGAGGTATATTTGCCCAATAGATGCTATATTTTTAAAACTAGTACATTTTCTCATGAAACTCAGTGTTCGGAAATCTTCGAAAACGGAAATTGTCGCTGCATTAATAATGTGTAATTTTATTTGAAGTTTTTTTAACAGATTTTCGGGCGGAGGACTGTCATTACTGTCAAACTATGTTTGGAAAGAGTAACAGTAAAAAAAATCCCCATTATTAATGCACATCGTCTTTAGGAAAGGGACAATTTCGCTTGCGAAGATTACGTATTAATTTGCGATATCTTGAATACAGATCGGGATCTGTACAGCGGGCTGAATGTTTCACTAAGTCACAGGACATAAGTACCAATGGAAATGGTGTGATTGTGCTCATTATTCAACTTTCAAGGGAACATAATTAGTGTTATCTGACAGCCGATACGATGCCCGAGCACTATGACCCTGCGGCGTCGAGGCGTGGACTGGATATCGCGAGATCTGATGCGGCTCGTGCTGGTTTTTGCAAGGCTTTTGTGCAAATACCCTTCATAACTGTCGCTTGGTAGATAACTTTCATACTCTCAAAAAAGTTAAAACCGTGTGGACATTAACCGTGTTATGAATAAAGTTACAAGAGTGCTACAACACCGCTATTAGAGGTCTACAAATCTCATTCGTATACGCTAAATACGGTAAAACTTGTCTAAGTTGATAACTACCTACAGATAATTTTCACATTTCAAATGTATTTTTTTAGTTTGTTCGTAGATAAATTCGTCGTTTATGAACCGATTTTGATATTTGAAAGGAAATATTTTCAAGGTGGTCCTATGGTAAGGAAATCAAGCTTGTATGTTGGCAAATCCGATAATTCAGGGGAACTTTAAGAAATCGTATTGGCGGGCGACTGGTACAGGTTGTAGTCGGCTCTTTTTAAAAAAAAAATAAATACTTCACGCCTTTTAATCCCAAAGCGGGGTGGGCAGAGGCACTTGCTTAATAAGCAAATGCCCACGGATCACCAAGCGTATTTAACCCAACTTTTACAACTTATAATGAAAATTCCTTACTCACACATGACATATCCAGCGCTGTTGAAGCCGTAACCCAGGGCAGCCTCGAAGAACTCCAGGGAAACGTACATCTGATAGTTGATAGAGAAACTCTTTGTTACGCCGAGGACGCCCGCGCACGCCGCGAAGATGCAGAATGCTGTACGCCTTCCATACCTGAGTGTAAAGTCTATTTTTTAATTCGACGAACCAATTTGACAGTTCCTATTCATACAATTTAGTGCTCTGCTGCAATCAAGTTAGAGTATATTATACGCGATGACAATCCTTAAATGTTTGGTATTAAATTTTCAGTTTAAGTTACATAGGAATAAATCATCATATTGTACGCATAGGAACTGTCAAATTAGTCTGTCACATTAAAACTACTATAGTAAGTGGAAATTTGTAAATTTAGTTTCGACTGTCAGTCAAATGGAATGAAAATCAAAATGAATTTGTTAATGGAGTCAAGAAAACGTGTGCGTTGAAAAGAGGCAAAAGCAAGTAGGCGCGCAAGTCTCCAGAGAATGGCCCGTACGCCGAGAGGCAGGTAGGGCTTGGGTGGTGGTGGGATTATCCCTGAAAATAAAAATGTCCGTCGAATGGACCGTGAAGCCACAACGGATTGGTTGCCCACCGACGGACACCGCAGACGGGGCCGACCCAGGAGGAGGTGGCGGGACAACCTAAATAGAGAGGAGTGGAAGACTTGGGGGGAGGCCTTTGCCCAGCAGTGGGAAACAAGTGAGGCTTCGTAAAAAAAAAAGTTTCGACTCGCGTTCCTTGAAAACTGATATTGTTGATTTTAGTTTCAAGGGAGATAATTTCAACGAGATGCAATTCGATAGAGACACTGTTCTTCCCAAGTTAGTGCAATGAATGTGTAATGCTGGTTTTATAAATTGATTTTAACACAGTCTACTACTAAATACACACATCAAAAGTATCTAGGGAAGAAGAACATGTTTAGCTCTAAAAAAATCTAATTTATTTAAATCTAATCTTCTGGATTAGTCTTCTACCAGATTCCCCATGCCTGTATGAATGATTTATCACCACATTTTGAATATGACAAGCCAGGACAGGAGTGCGGCGGCTGCGACGTTCACTGGTTTGATACGAATCCGCAACTACCCTCAAAGAGTTATAATGTCAGTGCGCGTTTCATTAAAAAATAGATCATAAACGTTCTACTGGAAGTTTGGAACACTTACGAATCAGACAAGTATCCTGTGAGAAGCAGTGCTATTGGAAGTGCAGCATTCCTGATGGAACCCACCAAGGTCCTCATCCACTCCCTGCATCCGAGGTTGAACTGGAGACATAAAGCATTTATTGAAGGACAGTTAATTAGACTATAGTCTCTTCACTCAAACCACGAACGATTTGGCACTTACATACATACACTTCAAGCATGTCTCCCAGAGGGGTAGGCAGAGACTACAGATCTCCATTTGTCACGGTCAAGACATACCCTTTTCGCTTCATCTACAATATATCTTTTCATACATGACCTCCGGTTTCGAGTACTTCTCACGCCACCTTCCGCCAGAACATCACCAATCTGGTCGATGTATGTCCTTCTGGGGCGACCGCTACTCACACGGCGCAACATCACCCATATAAATCTCTTTCATCAATCGACTTTCATCCATTGACACTTGTACCGATTTTTCTTTTATAGATTTTTAGATAGTATATATACCTACGATCACTAATTATATATTTTTCATCACTATGAACAAGCGTTTGACCACCATCCCGCCCGATGTTGAGCAGCGATGTGGTCTACGATGGAGCACACTTTTTCAGTAGGTACCTATTCACCCGCGACTTGAAGACCTTCAAACTGTACTGCGCAGGAAACACAGACTCCGGTAAGTCGTTCCACATCCTGGCGGTACGCATTATGAAAGTGGACGCAAACCGTTTGGTTCGCGTAAATGGCAAATACACCTGGTATGGATGTTGTCCTATTGTAAAAACGCGATGGGGGTATGAAGTTATGCAACTCCGTAGCACACTCTGCACAAATGCACCCGATAGAAGACAATTGTTTTAATTAGTTCATTTCAATTTATCAAAATACATTTCTATCGTTGAAAATCCGGAAACATTATTTCGGACGTCGCATTGCAGTGGTGTCGGGAGCGTTTTACAATAATCATGTGGTAAACAACTATTAATTTCTTTGGATTATCAAAAAAAAAATATCTTATTACTTATGTCATTTTATCTCATACTTCACGCGCCGTTTAATCTCGGTAAACTAATATTAAAAACCTACTTCATATAAATTATCAATAATGTTTCTCACAGCCTGCTGATTTTTAAAGTGATTATAACTACTGAAACATAAGTATTGTGTATTAATTGATAACATCGATATCGATAAAGTAAAACGCTATCGCAACACTAAATCATCGACAATTACAAACATACATTATGTACGTGATTGAATGACATTATATTAATTACTAGCTGTCCCGGCAAACATTCGTTTTGCCATAATAAGTCGCCTTTGTACCCTGTGTATTGGGAGAAATACAACTGGCAGGTGGATAAAAAATAGATAGTAGCCGATTCTCAGACCTATTGAATATGCATATAAAATTTGGTGAAAATCGGTCAAGCCGTTTCGGAGGAGTATGGCAACGAAAACTGTGACACGAGAATTTTATATATTAGACTAGCTGTCCCGGCAAACATTTGTTTTGCCATAATAAGTTGCCTTTGTGCCCCGTGTATTGGGAGAAATACAACTGGTAGATGCATAAAAAATAGATAGTAGCCGATTCTCAGACCTAATGAATACGCATATAAAATTTGGTAAAAATCGGTCAAGCCGTTTCGGAGGAGTATGGCAACGAAAACTGTGACACGAGAATTTTATATATTAGACTAGCTGTCCCGGCAAACATTTGCTTTGCCATAATAAGTCGCCTTTGTACCCCGTGTATTGGGAGAAATACAACTGGGAGATCCATAAAAAATAGATAGTAGCCGATTCTCATACCTACTGAATATGCATATGAAATTTGGTAAAAATCGGTAAAGCCGTTTCGGAGGAGTATGGCAACGAAAACTGTGACACGAGAATTTTATATATTAGATGATGGGTCTACCTTGCCTGCCGTGCCTTGAGGTTATACTGGGTTTATTCCATTTATACCGTTTCCGTGGGAATTTCGGGACAAAATAAATAAGTATTGTCCCATCAGATTATTGTCAAACACAGACGCCGCTTTTTAGAGAAAACGAATAAAATAAAATAAATAAATAAATATTTTTTACAACAACACACACATTGCTTTCATCCCATGTTAAGCACTTGTGTTTGTTGTTTTACCAAAATACCTTATAGCCTATATGTTATTCTAGTTTATAAGCTACAATACTGCCAAGTTCATCAAAATCCGCAGAAAGTACTGGTTCTGCGTGATATGGAATGAGTAACAAACATCAAACTATGTACACATACAAACTTTGACGTTTATAATAATATATACGTAGATATACGTACTAGCTTTCCGCCCGCGACTTCGCCCGCGTGGACTTTGGTTATATTGCGGTATACAGGAATATTTTTGTTTTCCCTCGGGAATATCAATTTTTTCCGAGATATAAAGTGCCCTATTACTTCAACTGTACGTCTGCAAAATTTCAAAGCTGTTCAGTAGTTACGGCGTGAAAGCGGAACAAACAAACAAACAAATTCACCTTCCCATTTATAATAAGTAAGATAGTAGGATTACATACTGCTCCGAAGATGGTGTCCAAATTTTCATAAACGAATTTGTCACATTCCACTGTGTCCTGCAGAAAGTCGAGGGGATTACAAGTGGTGTTGTCCAGGTCTTCCCTCGGGGCGTAGCGTCTGCAGCTGGTGTCTGCAGGCAGGAGGGCTGATGCTGCCAAGTTGTCGTATTCCAGCGGGTATTGCTCGCATTCTGGTACTGCACAGCTGTGAATGAATGGACGAATGAATATACGCTTTATTGCACACTTTACAAAATGTAAAACTAACAATGGTAACATTGCAAATGGCTACCTTATCGATCAGAGCGATTTCTTCCAGGTAATTCATATATAACGGAACTTAACATATAGTGTAATGGGTAGTGTGTGTCGCTATCCAGTCGAGCATGTTCAGCTGTGGTATTATATATATTACAGGATTATCCCCTTTTAAGTCGTAGTGTACACTGTATTACCGGGACCCTCATAGGTTGGCAATTGTTGAGGCGAGAACCGCCCTAAAGTCTAAAAGTATAGTATGCATGGCTCCTTAGATTTTCAACAAATTAACTAAGACCTTAGGAGAACAAGATGGAAAAATGTTCAGGAGAAACCTCTTTAGCTTACTTTTGAAAAATCATACTATACATTAGAGGAATTTTTTGGTCCTATCCCCTGAAGGTCATTATGACCGAAGCCCAAAAATGCCTGAAATCTAGAATGTCTGAATGTTTTTAACTCTGATTTAAGAAATAACTATCGATATACAGTTGTGTCAAGAAATTAATTTTAAATAAAAAATGTTGATTGAGAAGTATGTATTGAAATTTATTGAGGAATCTACTAGTCTATTTATTTTATCGTACCATTTTTAACGTCTTATCTATAACGTTTCCTCAATAACATTCTTCAGAAAATACAGTGGAGGAATGTTGGCTTCTCTTAGTTCTTGGCTATTTTTTTGTCTACAGAATATTATTGACATAATATTTGTACGCCACATAAGGCAGGATACATTGTGATATTATATTTTAGATTAGGAGGAGTAAATTATCCAGTACGAAATAATAAACCGACTTCTTCATTCAAAACTAACTGTCCCGGCAAACGTTGTTTTCCCAGTATACATTATAGTGTTTTACTCGCGTTCTTCATCCGTTCCCGGATAAAATATAGCCTATGTTAATCAGGGATAATATTATAGCATTCTAATAGTGAAGGAATTACCGAAATCTTACTTAATATTATAAATAAGAAAGTGAGTTTGTTCCGATTTCACGCCGTAACTACTGAACCGATTGCTTTGAAATTTTGCAGACGTATAGTTAGAAGTCCGGTTTAAATAATAGGTTACTTTTTATCCCGAAAAAAAAAAAATGATTTTCCCGAGGGAAAACAAAAATATTCCTTTATACCGCAATATAGTCCACGCGGGCGAAGTCGCGGGCGGAAAGCTAGCCAGAAATAAATGAGCACCCACTCTTATCAACAGCTCTTGCTACACAAACTACATTGCTATCTTTTGTACCTAGTTGTTTAACGAACCTAACCTAACCTACCTTTCCGTGTGGTAACTGAGACTAGAATACATGTGTTACCACCCCAGCCCAACTATTCCCGTCGCGGGAGTCTGTGCGAGGCGACCGAGGGAACTTTCCAGAGGACGGGCAGCAGTGCTCTCTGTGAGTTGAACCGCAACTGCACCTCTACGATCGCCAACCCGCCTGCCAAGCGTGGCGATTACTGGCATTTCACCACAAATAACGGAAATCATTTGGGGAGGCCCTTGTCCAACAGTGGACGTTATGTGGCTGATGATGATGATGTTTACCTAATGACTTGTTGATTGAATTGTTGCACTACAATGTTATGTACCTTAATATCTATACACCAATAGGGAATTTTTAGGGCCCCTGTTTCTCTTAGTTATGACAGATGGCGCTAGGTGTATTAGGGGGACAAACGTCAACGAAATTACTAACTTCAAGCAGTCCGTATTGAAGGCGACAGTATTATTTTTATTGTTTGTCTACATGCTACAAAAGCCTCGGAAGTCTAAATAACTCGTCCAAATAATAAAAAACGCACTAAAATATAACTGACAGAAGTCCCCTAGATATCTACTAGCGACATCTAGATAAGAAAATTTTGGAGTTTGAAAATTCCCCATTGTGTAGATGCTCAATCTGTGTATCACAGATTTGGTCGATAACGTTTCGCGAAGTATATCTTTAATTTGACCATTGAATACATAGATATCCTTTAGTTTAGTATCCAAAATTACCTAACCGCCAAATCTTCTATTGGCTAACACATTAGTACAAAGTACTGGACTTTGTGTACTTTTCAGATTCGCAGATCTCAAGGGGCTCGTATGATGTGTCTATAGCCACCGGGAACAGCTGTCCTAGGTTTTGTTTTAACTATAATTGATTGTGAAAATAATACGAATCAAATCTCTTCTCTATGAAGCCGAGTACAGACGTGTATAATGTGCATTGTAATGCAATGTGTAATGTAACATAAATTCTAGGTGGAGGCGTTAAGCCGGGTTCCGACGAGTGCAACCCCACTGTGTAATGTAACACGAATACTACATGTGGACGGCACTACGTTACATGTAACGCTCACACCTATAATTAGTGTTACATTACACAGTGTATTTCAATACACGTTACACGTGTCTGAACACGGTTTCACGTGTGTAACGCTCATAGTTATGTCTACATGTGGAATTCGTGTTACATTACACGGTAGAATTACACTCGTGTGGACCCAGCTTTCCATCCAAAAATGTAAATACATATTTACCTTTACCATTACCTACAGGAATTTAGACCAACAGTTCCCGATGGATAGACGTATGCTCGTAGGGCCAAGTCCTAGATTGCCGGTCCAACGGTACCTAAGTGATCCGACGGTCTGGTGATGACGGCGGGCCCATATTGGCCAAGGGACTCAGAAGACCAATCATCGTGGCGGCCTTGGGGAAGTGGGCTGATAATATCAGCATAATAATTTGATTCACTAATTATGCTCAAAGTCGCACAGCGTGCTATGGAAAGGGCTATGCTCGGCCTTTCTCTGAAGGACCGAATCAGAAATGAAGTGATCCGACAGAGAACCAAAATCAACGACATAGCTTATCGGTTTAGCAAGCTGAAGTGGCAATGGGCCGGCCATATTAGCCGTAGAACCGATGACCGCTGGGGCAAACGTGTTCTCGAGTGAAGACCGCATCTCGGCAAACGGAGTGTAGAACGCCTCAGGCAAGGTGGACTGATGATGGCTGGCAGAAGTTGGATGCGAGAAGCCGAAAACAGATCACAGTGGCGTGCAATTGGAGAGGCCTTTGTCCAGCAGTGGACAAATATGGGCTGATGACAGTGGCGTGCACTGGCTTTTACGACAAGGTAGGCAGTAATCCCCAAGGATTGACATCTGTATATAGCTAAGTTGTCTTTACGAAATAAAGGCATATCTACTCACTCACAAAACACAGGACCTTCGTTAGCCTATATCGTGAGCACAACAAAAGAAGATCTAGCAATAACTCTATTATTACGTCGGGTAGCCAAAATACTAAGGTAGGCAGTGCCTTTTTGCCTGTATTGTGTGCACGTCACTGGTTGATTTTATGATTTTCCAGATGGCATCCATTTTTTGTTACAACCTTTGCATTGTTCAAAACAAAATTGACGAGGAAAACTATATCTTCTAATTCTTAGTAGGTACACACAATTCGTACCGAACTAAACAGTACCTAACTAGATAATATAACATTGTGTCTATATTTAATGTTAAAACGTAAATAATCTCACCGAAAAGGCACTGAATCAGCTACAAACACATAGTTCAAGGAATACATAGCCGAGAACATGTTTGGTATACACAACATGAATAGCACATATCTCTGGTAGAAGCCGAAGGGGCCAAGCTGCGCATACGCAGCCTCGAGCGCACCGCCCGCCGCCATTTTTCACGTCAAACTGACGTTTAGTGACGTGCCACACGTAGACAGGTGACTGGTAGCAAGTTCATTGATAAAATGATAAAGTTTACGATAACAGTTGTGATATTGGGACGAGTTATTTTGGAGATAGTGCTATCTTACTTGCGAGGGTCGATGATTGGAGATCTTTTTTTTGATGTTTCGCGAGGATATAAATATAAAAATTTAAACACAAGTCACGACTATGTTGTCTTTTTCTCTTTAAATTAGGTTACCTGGAAGAAATCGCTATGAGCGATAAGGTCGCCTTTTGCAATTTTTCCATTGTATTGTGTTTTTACATACGTAATGTACAGTGTGCAATAAAGAGTATATTCATTCATTCATTCTTTTTTTTGACGGGCTCGTTGGTGTAGTGGTCAGCATGTCTGCCTCTATTCCGTAGGGTCGTGGGTTCGATTCCCACCGCTGACAGGTGCTTAGGTGATGAGCTTTTAAGCACTTGTTGGGTGTGTCTGGGTGTTTTATTAATTTAAGTATAT
>SJJU01041368.1:0-11465 GCA_012932125.1 Conopomorpha cramerella | reverse complement strand
CAGGACCGGCTGTAATGGCTCTCCTTTGCAGAACCAAAGTATGTTACACAACGCTTAATTTTATACCGTGAAGGAAAACATCGTGATGACGCTCGCATACCACAAGGTTTGCGAATCTTATAACGGCGATAAGCTCATCTCATATGACGCGGTGTAAAAGACGCTTTGTGTACCGTGGGCATTTGCTAAGCAAGTGTCTCTGTCCGCGTCGAGTCGTGTTGCGAAGTGCACGTTGCGTGCGTCACTGTCCCGGCACGGCGGCGACGCACGGGAGCATGGCGGCGGCGGCGGGCCGTGAACATTCAGACACAAGCGACAGACGTCTATTTGAATCCGGAGTCCGAGAAACTCAAACCAACAACGGATGATCAACATTGGTTTAATTAAGATTGTGTTGGCACCAAGCAAAGTGCCGTCAAGTGGAGAACCGATGCCGTAGGGACGAACTATTGGAATGTTTGTCGAGTACAATAACGAATGTCGGTGATATATTATTATTTTTAGCAATGATTGTAATTTAACTTTTATCGCCTTATTAATACTTCCGCTTATTTCTGTACCCTACAAGTCTCGGCTCAGTTTTCATTAAAAGCCCGTCTCAAGAAACACTCTCCACCTTCATATCCGGCCCTCCCGCCGCCGCCGCCGCCGCCGCCGCAGTATTAGCTCTCTTTAAAAACTTTACTTACTTATTTGCACGACGGACAGTCGTTGATGTTTTATTTCACACTAGTATTATGTTATCTGTGAGCGTAATAATATAATCGTTTTACAAACATAATCCTGTTGTCTTCATAAAAAGTTAAACTATTGACTAACTAGTTGTCGTTTGTTTTTCAACGTAGACCAGTTCGTCCGTATTAAACCACAATGTACAATTTTACTGTGAAGACAGAATCTTCGGGGACACGCCTCCTAGTATCACGAAGAGTATCAGACACAGATAGCACCTTTTCGTAACCTACATATCCCGAAGGATTTAAAATTAGGGATTTATTTTTGAAGTAATTTAGTTTAGTGTCGGGGCGAGTGTTCCGTAATCCGTTCGACTAGAAGGCGCTCTAACCACTAGTTCAATTTGGTTGTATTATACATATACATTTGCCATTGATCTTGACTAGCATACTGTTTGAACTTGATTATCTAACTAAACAGTTAAGATTATTGCATTGTTCATTGTACATTTAGGTAACTAAAGATCATATAGAATTAACGTGCAGATAAACAATTCTGGATAAGATTAACGCCTTATCATAGACATACATTAACCTTAACCCTGACTCACATTGAGAAAACGATTTGTATTGACTTATAATGTTCATTCAAGTGAGTTTGCAGTGGGGAATGAATAGTTTGTAGTTGATGTTTTCTCTTCCGAAAAAATAATGACATTGATGCTGAAGAAGTGCAATGGACTTTTGCACAGTCACTACCGACGTTACACTGCGGAATATCAAGTCACTGAGAGGAGATTAAGAGAAATTAAGAGTAACAAGGGCTAAATTACAAATCACTTTAACAGCCTGGACATGTGAACGCTACGTGAGGACGTAAATTCTATGCTATACGCTCACTGAGGAGTCAGCGATTTGATACCGTTAGTTAGATAGTTACCTACATATAGTTATATTATAGTAAGACCTCACATGAACGGAAACGATTAATTTGTACACATTTTTTTCAACAATAATAACAATTTATCACGTTTATGCCGTTATACAACTTTTAAACAACAATAATAAAACAGCAGTAGCTCCCATGTTTAGATGCTAATGCGGAAATTTGTCCAGAAATCGGCAGCCGGTTCGACATTTTCACAACGCATCAATCGTACGACTGACAGCTGGAATGACGTATGATACTATCAATACACTTAAGTATGAAACACATGCGTGAAGCGGTTTTCTTTCATAGATAGAGTAATTCATTAAATTATCACCGCTAGGGCAGTGCGCAGAGCACATACTGCGAACACATCACTGTGGGTACGAGCATTATTATCCATCACGCAAGCGACGTTGATCCGGTAACATCGTATTAGTATTATCGGTATAGCTGAAACATTAACCTCAGTCCCACACAAACAAATTGTATGGTCACCATTTATCGAAACTGATCGAACCATGGCGCATCCAATACACTGACTATATAACTACGAAACTACCCACCTGCATCCTGTTACCCGGGCGAAGCAAACGTCGCCGCCGCCTTCTGAAGAACCGAAATCTTCTACCTTCTATCGGAAATTCAATAAGGTGTGCAGAGCGCAGAACTCAGCCCAAGCCCATTAGGTATATGAAGAAAAAAAATATGTCTCTTTTTGGCAGGGGAAGCGATCGAATGCTTCTTTACTACTCATTTTCACATTGTGTTACTGTGCTGGAATTAGTGTAAAGTCGTTTTCCCAACGAGCGTGACTCTGTTTTAATTATTACTGGTGTTCGAGATGCTCTGAGTAAGCACTACACATGTGCATGTAGATAGCATACGATAACTATAAACCGTGCAGGGCAATGTACTAATATAATTGCCTGGCGCCGTGATCCTTATCACTTTACCTGCTGTTGTAGGTGCTGGGACCACTACTTCACTATAATATAGAAATAATGTTCGTACATTGCGCGCCGCAGACCTGGGAGAGTGCAGAAAACCATTGCAACTGTCTAGCGAATAAGCGAAGAATTTGTCGGATTATCTTCGAGGCTTTAGTCAGAGATAGTGATGATACAAATACTGGTAACAAACTTGCTACATTAATAAATGTTCGTTTAGCCATGTAATCTTATCTTACGATTCGGAAATAACGTGACCTAAGTACCTACTAACCTCCACAAACTGTAATCACTCTGTGTGAGAGACAAAATATCTGTTTCATAACCTTATCAATCATTCGAATCAAACTGTATTTTAACGCCCCAACTTACTCAATGTTCATGGTAGATTAATATCACGCAAGATCTATTTCGTAATGTAGGTACCAAATATGCACGGCGTAATGCATCGTTAACGTCTCAGGCAAGACACAGCTAGCTTCTCAGGGGGTTCTGACTGGTTGGCAGCGAATCCGGAACTACCCACAAAAAGTCACTGTTTCGTCACACTAATGACATCATCTGTACATGTTGATCTTTTTTCCGCGCGAGGTTTAATTTTGTTTAGCACTGGCTTCCACGTTGATGATAACTTATACCCGTCCTATATTTACCTATCTCTATCGCTTTACACACATTTCTGTGATAATATCGGCGCGCTGTTAACAGGATTTTCGGATCGTGAAGTTCTATCCAGTGGTTTGGCTCGCTGTATATTCTTATAATTATATTCTTCAGGTATGCATCCGGATGCATGCCTGCCTGATGAACATCTTAAGGGCACTGAATAATAATAAGACTAAATAACATAAAAGGGTGAACAAATCTAAATCAATGAAATAGATAAAACGTCTTTACCACAATACAGATACTTCGGTAGTTAAATTGTGTATTTATATTTAGTATTGTATATATTTATTATTGTATATTTATTATTAAGTGCACAGAGACTATCTCTGGATGCTGAGAAACACTAGTCCCAGCATCCATTCCTATTAACAAAAAGGTCAAGAGATGTAGGTGAACCGTTTTAAATGAGCAAACGGTACAGTCAAGTCGTTAATCGGATAATCCCTTGGTGTTTAATAGGCGCTGGCCGACGACAGCTCTAATGCGGCTTACGCCGACGGAACCCTGCTGTAATCTGCAACGCTACTACTGAACACTAATTGAAGTGCTCGCTCACAGGCCGGCCGGGAATAGATGGGTACGATCGAACCACCATAGATCTGTTTATGCTTTGCCAAGTTACTTTAAAACACTTCATGGGATCGTTACTTACACTGTTGGTTTCTTACACGAGTACTTTAAGATTTAAATACAAAGCACAGCTGCTACGTGTTTTAAAATGTACAGACAGTATTAAAATGTAAACTACCTACATACAATAATTAAGTTCTGGACGTTTTAAACGGAAGACCCAAGACGGGGAAAAAATCTGTCGACTTCGTTTTCTTTAACTTGTTACTTTAACGAAGAATTGGTAAATTTTTCGTCGAGATCTTTTTTTTAACACAATCCAAACTATACTGCGCAAGAAACACGTCCGAAAAGTCATTCCACATCCTGGCGGTTCGCACTATGAAAGTAGACGCAAACCCTTTGATTCGAGTAAAAGGTAAATCTACCTGATATCGAAGACGTTTTGTCGTTCTCCTGGGTGTCCTATTGTAAAAACGCGATGGGGGTATTAGGTTACACTCTCCGAAATGCACCCGATAGAAGACAGATAGGCTCGCAATCTTGCGGCGATGCTCTAGGTTTGTAGCCGAGCATCAAACAGCCTGTCGTCACCTATGAGCCTTCCAGCACGCCTCTCTATTGTCTTCAAGTGGGTATTTTGCTGACCTATCCCAAAGATGAGAGCAGTAATCCATACACGATCGGACTTGTGCTTGATACAATGTGAGCAACTGTTCCGGTGTGAAATACCGTCGCACCTTCGAGAGAATTCCCAGCGTCTTGGCTGACATACCTAATTTTATTCCTAAATACGAATAACATAATGTGTTTTTCATAAAAGTAGTCTCGTTAGGTACCCAATGTATTCGATGGAATTAATTTTAAATCAATGCGTGTTTCTTCATTTACCGTGGTCCGGAACCTGTGTACGTAGATAGCTACCACTATCGCTTTGCCCGCATACCTTGCAGATTCTTCATCGTTACATTCCGGACACGTGCCACTAGCCAATCGTTTGCTATCCGGGTCGCACTCGGACACCACGAAAGAAACAGAAACTGTGAAATTATTGCAGTGATGATTAAAAATACTCCCACAATGTTGCCGAGATGTTAGCAGTGTTGATTGTCAACACTTATTACGTTTGTTTCTTTGGTAATACAGTTAAGAAAAAATAAATATCCGTCTTTGAGTATTGAAATACTTGAAGTGTATTTTAGACTACTGAAGAGGCTGTGGCGATACGGAAATTTGGTGTAAAGAAGTTTAGAACGATTGAAGCCCAAATGTGAATAGAGCACCAGAGCCATTGTGATTTATGTCATCACGAGCAAATATTCCCCATTAGGACAAGACATCAGCTGCATTTTGTCCTGACTCAAGATGCTCTCCTGAAGGCAGTTTGTTGCTCTAACCCGGTGGGCACTGACTGAATTCTGCTACTTCAGATGTTATTTTATATGCGTTTACGATATTCATCTAACTTGATGTCGGTATGTATTTGGTGTAACAACTTGGCGCAGTTCAAGTTAAAGGTCCGAAAGATAAAGCATTAATTAACAACAAACAGTTAATTATGAATAGTTTATCTAAAGGCATTGTAAGTGATGATGAATATTTATCGACTTAATTATTACTAATCGTTATTGATATCAATCAAAGTGGCCGCCCATTTCTAAAGTAAACTTTCACAAAATTGGCTGGAATTCATGATTAGAAAGGATGATTTCCACCAACATCAATTTATGATTATTGTATTATATTATCAGTATTATAATAAAACTTAATTTGTTTGTACATGGGTGACATGGAACCGTGATCAGGTGTCATCGAATTAATCGTAGATTTATAAAGAACAACTTTTTGCGGAAAAGGTGCTAATGTTATGTTATATTGTCAAGCAATCTCAACCGCCTTCTACTCTAGAATGTGTCTCCACTTCTGAACTGCCCAGATGAATGAAATCAATTGAACTGCTCTTGAACGAAGTCTTTCATACTGCCGGAGAAAGTAAAATGAATACCGAGCAAAAAATTTAAATTAGTTAATGGTAGCAGTTGTCATTTATCCTTCTGACAAAACTAAGACGAGTGCAGATACACAAAAACTCATTCAAGATATTATTAACCCAGAAGAACTTAAGTTACATGTCCGAAGCGTAAGAAAAGTGCGAAATAGAGGTGTCCTAATAAACACAGAATCAAAATCAGTCGTGGACAAATTAAAACAGAATAATCCACATTCATTAGATCTCAAAATAGAGACTAGTTTATGAACTCTCTGAAACTCAGCCGTGAGTCGGGCACCAAAACGGCTCCTTTTTGCAGTATATTATTGAAGTTTCTCCAGCCTTCCGTAAGATTCTCATCCGTCAAGACAAAATATACGAAAATTGGTCGTCACGTGCCGTCAAAAACTTTACATTTGTATCTCGTTGCTTTAAGTGCCAGTATGGTCATGTGGTAAAATTCTGCCGAGAAGCAGAAACTATGTGTGGTCATTGTGCCGAAGCAGGCCACTCAATAAATAATTGCAATAACAAGAGCAAGTCAGCAGTTTGCGCCACGTGCCGGCGGCGGTTTAAAAAACCGAACGCCCATCCGACCGGTGACGCAAGTTATCCAGCTAGAAAATTTGCTGAACAAAGATTTATTAATAACATAGATTATGATAGCTATAAGAGTTTTGTATAATGCACATTTTATTTAAATATAAGCATTTTCTTATTGCATCGTAAGCAGGTAATTACTAAGACATTTATATTTTATTCTAAGCATTGTAGAATTTGCCAAGTAAATAAATGATTACTATTATACATATATATAACTCCGCGACGAATACGCCTGGCGCGTCTTAAAGTTACGCGCGTAATATTAAGACTTATAGGAGCAAAGTCAAAATTTCATCGTTATAAGTGCTATAACATACAGAGCTTGATGAACGTCATTTATGACTTTAAAACCGAAGAAATCAGATAAGTTCAATCTATTTCTTTATTGTTTTAGCGGGAAATAAATGTTTGGATTATGGATTCTGGTCTGCTTTCTACTCTAAAATAAGTGCGATCTGAACACAAAACTTTTTTGCAGGCTAGATATATAAAAAGTAACGTATTAATTTCCTTAACAAATTACTCTCGCTCTGATTGTAAAATGCTAGAGTGCATTCGATGTATATGTTACTGTAAAAGCTAGAACTTCGGTAAATCTTAAGATTTAAGTGTTAGTCTTAGGTTTTACCGACATGAGTTGGTAAATGTAAGAATTTCTGAAAATACGACGTTTTTTTCGAGCTTTTACCATTCGAATTCAGTATATGCTAGGTTTTACCACTGTCAGCTGGTAGATGTTGGTTTTAGGAATAAAACAATGAGTAATTCTTAATTATTTACTTTAATTAACTATAAGACAAAACTGGTACATAGTATTATGAAGGTATCATATAATAGTAATAAGTACAAACTAACACCAACTTATTTAAATTATTTTGAAAAACACAAAACGTATACCTCTGAATAGGTAAGGTACCTAAAAACTTTCACTTGTTACAACACGGATTGCTATTGTGGCATTTAGAATTACAAAGTAATCCTGATGATCTGCAGGTGCATTTTTTTGTCGAGCATTTTTTTGACAATTACATTTTTTGAATCCTTGTCCTCCAGTTAACGACAATTCTCCGACAACTTCTCGAAGACTCACTTCTTTATCCGAAACAACTTCTTATATCTTTATAAAATCTTCAGAGCATGCGGCGAACTGATTCTTGGTGTAAACTTGGTGTATTCAACATTTACCGAGTCATTAATGTAAATCCTAACATTTACCAACGGAATGATGGTAAAAGTTCGAACTGCAAACCTTTTTGGACATTTACCATTAGGAATTGGTACATCTTAGGTTTTACTGGAATATCTTAGGATTTACTGCAGTTCGAGCTTTTACAGTAACATATATACTACAGGAGCGATTTTCTTAAAATTTGTCACTTCATTCCCACGGGAACGAGACAAATTGCGGGTAGAGTTGTATATAAAGTGAATGTAGTCGCACAGTGAGGTCCAACAGCCGGCACTCGGCAGCGCTGCACGCAGCAACAAGTGTCCTTGAAGCACGTTGACTGCGATCTCCGCTGAACAAATACAATTGTATGGTTCAATGAGGCTTTGTGAAACACCCATACTTGTAAAGTCATATAACAACATTGTAAGTTATTGTAGTTTTCACAAACGTAGATTAAAATTTTAATACTTAATTACCTTCTATTATTACACAGGAAAAAGCATGATGTGTTTCAACGAACGAATTAATATTCGCACAAAACGACACGTTCGAACTCAGCGGGGCCAGACTACCTTTATGACGTGAACATGATTAGTCTTTAGCCATTACAGGAGGATTTTTTACATTTGTTTTGTCCCGTAGAGTCAGTTAATTTTATGAACAAAGTTTTGTATAAAAAAAGTATATTACTTTTTTATACAAAACTATAACTTTTATACATTAGGTTGGACAAAACCCCAGAAGATATCACACCCACTAGTACGTAGGAAGTGTCTTACAAGTAATAACAACCACAAACGTCAATTAACATTTTCTTTTGTCTTTGCTACTGTTTACTTGCTACATACAGGTATCGTTTTTCGTCGTCTGTTGGGGTGCAGGTGTTTATCAACGTAAATACAAGCTGATATTTTCCATACCTGTCAAAGTGCACAACAATATATTATTTTCAGTGAAAATTATAACAAGACACATGTTTATATAATTAGCTGCAATACAATAAAAATAAGTAAATACTTTCAAAGTCAACAAAAAATATAATGTACCAGTCAATGCAACTTAAGAAGGCGATAAACTGTCAATGCTAACCTATTTCTTGCCTTTGATGTCTACACGAAAAATGTAGAAAACATTAAACCACCCGCCATTGTTTTATTCTCAAACTGTATTAACACCTATATCAATTGAATAGAGCTGAAGAATTAATCATGCTGTATAATTCAAGTAAAAATGAATATTTTGATCGCTACTATGATAATTTAGAAGACATTACTCCGCGCTCACAAGTCGTCGTTATCTACCCCGGCCACAGTACTACGGTAGTAGTGCAGCGGCGGCGGTGGCGGGACCATCACGAACTCTTCAATTGTATATTTTTGTGTTTTCTTGCGATGGCTATCGGCGATTGCCTCTCTCCTGTAGTGCGACAGTACATAGTAGTGTTTACTGGTAAGTTTTTGTTTTTTATCTCGTTCTATCCCAACATTATTTATGTTTAACATGACAAGGTAGGTACATACATTTTTTAGTTCAAATGTTATGTGCAAAATTAAAGAGTATTTTGTTTGGGTAAAAAAATGTTACATATAATCGAAAGGTTTTAAAAAACACAACACTTAACTTTAAAAATGGACTAAATCACGTGAAACCACCTTTGTCTAATATCTTTCACAGGGAAGAAGGTAGATCATTGTTTAGATGTTTATTTTCCCCTAGATGCGTATTCTGAAATTTATTTTCAAGCGCATTCTTTATGTAAAATATAAAGACAGACAAACTATGCTCAAGCGACAAGTGGCGTGACTGACAAGTGTTCCAGAAAGAATAAATGTTATAAAGTAGTTAGAATACGGACCTAAGTGTACTCAATTCGCACTTGGCCGAATTCGTTCAGAATTGTTGACTTTATGAATAATAATATGCTATTACTGTTAAATATTAATGAATAACAAATTCGAGAGCTACGGTTTAATGTGTCTATTGTTCAGTTTTTTGTATGTATATATAACTTACAAAGTAGGTATTTTGACGGCGACTGTCTGTATTACTGTGACCAACGATATTTTGTTCCACCTTTTTTAGGGTGCCCACATCGCCTTTTGCGTTATTTGATTTTTGTTTTGCTAACAGGCATCCTACCACACTTTTACAATATTCACATAAAAAAGGACAGATATTTTGGGGTGCAACACAATTACTAGTAGACACAGCACGCGCGAGCTTGCGGATAATGTTGGATTGAAATTGGTGGTCAAACGCTTGTTCATAGCGATAAAAAAAACAAATAAATGCAATATTAAAACCTCCATGTCTCAAGATATAACTTAAGTACACAGATCATTTTTTAATGAAACGCGCACAGACATTATAACTGAATATTTTTTACCGGGTATATATAGGCGCGAATAACTCAACTCTTGACCGGGACGCATGCAACTGAGTTGAAACGTCGAGTAAAATAACAAAGGTAAGCTCGAGCTTGTCTTTGATTATACATTTGATTATACTATTGTTGTGTATTCGCGCCTATGTACCCGGTGAACAATATTGAGTTAACAGTGTACTTAACACTGTTTTTCAGTTGCACTCGTCAAGACAAATATAAAAAACACTGAGTAAGGCAACACAAGTACAAATGCAAGTTGTACCTTACTGAGTATTTTTTACTTTAACTATTGTTGTTTGTAAGAGGGTTATTGTACAGTTTTCCCACCGTTCACTTTCATAATAGGTCGGTGCTACCTATAGAGTTTATTTATTTTTAAATACATGGACAACTGAAGGTCTCACGGTGGTCAGCTAATGTGAAATAGTTAATTCTAATATAGTTTTATCAATAGAAAATATTGTATACGTATTGTAAGTACGTAAAACCAACAATGTTCATTGTTTTGCAGTAAATCTGGGCATCTTGAACTTTGGCTTGGCGATAGGATGGCCCTCGTCAGTGATGGTGAAGCTGGCGGACTTGACGCAGTCGCCGCTCAGCCACACGGTCACCAGCACGCAGGCCTCCTGGATAGCTAACATCATATCCTTGTCTGGTATCATCGGTAAGTAGGCTGTGACTCCAGAGTTTTCTCATTACAACATCATCATCTAGTCTATACAGCCCCTTTAGGGATTGTCCGGGCCCTAGATGACGACTAGAGGACGTCCTATTTCTATCCACTTCTTGACACTCCAGAATTTTCCTGGAGTGCACTAGCGGGCACTAGTATCTCCTCTGCCTCCACGTCAGCTCGGCACAGGTTGTTTGTAAGATTTATATTTAAAAGTGTTCAATAGCCGTCACGACATAATGAAGAGCACATCGTGAGGAGCATCGTAAAACATGTGTGAAATCAGGCAATGAAGCACCTCCGGGTTAACGACTCTTAGTAAAAATAGGCAATTGGTCTATGGGTAACGTCCAGAGATTTTATTAGTATTTTGTATATTTTTATTGACTTTCTTGGTTTGTAATTGAAGTTATAATGGGTCATCTCTTTATTATCTTGTTATTCCACAGCTCTGGTGGTGACGGCGAAGTTGGTAGATTGCATTGGACGGAAATATTGCTTCGTCATAGCTGGTGTTTTGAGGATCACCAGTGTCTTATTCCTACTTTTTGCCACTCAGTTATGGATGATAATATTTGGAAGATTTATCTCAGGAATTGCTGATGGATTAATTTTTGGAGCATGCGCCATGTATTCAGCAGAAATAGCAAACGTACGTATAACAGTATATTGTTTCCGCGGTTTACGCAGCTCGAGCCGGAGACTGCCGGCCGTCGCGCCGCCGCCGCTGTCAATGAATGGCGCAACATTACAATACATCCATAAAGCAATTGATAATTTTCCACGCTCGAACGCGAAAACGAGATAGTAGCGTAGTATCAAAGGAAAGACTAGCATGATTTTTTTTT
>SJJU01041367.1:0-11182 GCA_012932125.1 Conopomorpha cramerella | reverse complement strand
CCTCGCAAAGGGGAGCAAGGAATTGCATTTCTTAAGCTCTCTGCAATATTCAGAAGGACACGGGGTGCCGGAAGCGTGAGCTGAATTTACGAGCCAAAGCTGCAGTAGACTAGCATGTGTTCCTTTCGCTACTAATGGAAATAAAGTGTACGGTTTGTCTGTATTTCGTAATGTGTCGCGACGTTTTGCACTTAACATGCCTTTAAGGCGTGAATCCACTATACAAGTTAGCAATTCTAATATTGCATGCAGGTTACTTGCAGCTTGCATAATGAAAACGCGTCTTGAGGACAGTTGTTTAATGAATGAATTAATATTTTTCACAATTCGTTATCTAAATACACTTTTACGTGATCATGACATCATCAGCCACATGACGTCCACTGCTGGACGAGGGCCTCCCCAATTCAATAACCATGTGAATGCCAATAGTCGCCACGCTTGGCAGGCGGGTTGACGATCGCAGTGGTGTTGTGGTTTAACTCACAGAGAGCGCTGCTGCCCGTCCTCCGGAGAGTTTCCGGCCATACACAAACGCGTCCTTTCTAATTCGTTTAATTAAATAGTAATTAAATTTCGTACCTTAAAATACTTGGTTACTTTTTTACAGTGGCGTGCACACCATATAGGTGAAAAGACACTGTCTACATTAGTATTTTGGCTACCCGACCTAATAATAGAGTTATTGTTAGATCTTTTTTTGTTGTACTCACGACATAGGCTAGCGAAGGTCCTGTGTTTTGTGGGTGAGTAGATAGGTACCTGTGTTTCGTAAAGACAAGTTACCTACACATAGGTGTCAATCCTTGGGGATTACTGCCTACCTTGTAAGGCCCAGTACTAAGCCAGTGGACGCCACTGCTTTTTTAATAACTCGCAAACCTCTTATCCGCGTAACCTAATCTTAAACCTATCATCCACATCATACGGACGGTAAATCCAAAACAATAACAGTATTTCCGTGTAAAAAACAGGTAGGGTATTCCATTTCAAGTCAAAGCCCTCTTTATGACGAAAATAATCGATCGAACACTGTCGAGGGGCTCTGGTTTACTGCAGTACTAACAAATGGGGTTGCACCTTACCCCAAGTACTTGTGTACCTTCGAAATAAATAATTACCAACACTGATCAATTTTGCCGTGGTTATTAAGTTAGTTTAGCTTAGTTCAACAAACATATTTTAAGTAGACATGGCTTGCCCTTTCATTACCCCACTTGTGACATGTTTACTCAAGTAAAATTTTTCATCACCACTTTCAAACCTCTTTTGAGTGGGTGAAACGATATCGATCAACAAAAAAAAACTTTATTGTAATAGCTTAAGTAATAGTTTAAGTAGAACCCGTTAATTGTTTATCTCCTATGTGAGGGAAAACTATTGGTAGCGTAAAGCGCAAGTGAAATCCACTGACCTGTTGGCAGCCATTGGACTGCGGTTCATCCGAACTGAGCCAGGAGAGATCTTGCAGTACAAATGACACCTCCGTCAGAGAATACTCTGTAACAAAACGTTTAATCATTTTTAATGAAACGCGCACAGACATTATAACTCAACATTGTTCACCGGGTGTATAGGCGCGAATATAACCAAAGACAAGCTCGAGCTTACCTTTGTTATTTTACTCGACGTTTCGACGCAGTTGCATGCGTCGTGGTCACGAGTGGACGTCGGGTAAAATATTTAATATTCGCGCCTATACACCCGGTGAACAATATTGAGTTAAAACGTTTAATTCCATAAAGGGTCGTGGAAAATACTGAACGGTCAGCCCCTCTAGCAAAGCGCTCCAAGAAAAGCTAGACAAGACATACGAGTATTAGGCGTTGTCATTGGTTGAAACAAGCTGAGTCGCACCATGTGTGACATAACAGCCGATCAGCCCCCCAAGCACAGCGCTCCAAGAAATAAGTGACGCGACATATAACGCGCTGCGATTTGATGAAACTAGCTGAGTCGCACAAAGCGTGACATAACAGCCAATCAGAGCGCGTATTTGTTATATGTCATGTCTTTCTTGAGGCGCGTGCTAGGCCTGCAGAGTGCGTTATTTGCTCTATGTAGAGTTTTTCTTGACGCGCTTTGATAGGGGGGCGGGATACCTTGCTTTGTCGTGATGAAATCCAAGATTTACTTATTTATCAAAACAGCTTACATCAACATTACAGGTAAAACCTAATTCGTTGTGTAGCGGAAATGTAAGTTATACAAGTTGTAAAAATATCCTCCTACCTAATATAATTTACAATTTACAATAGGTACCATCCTGGAATAATAGCCCAATTTAGTTTAATGCTGTTAATCTAATGGCACATAACTTGTAACAAACAACGCGAACTTTGTGAGATCACCCAGAGTACAGTTAGACGGCTCAAGCACGTCCACAATAAGGTTAAGATACGTGAGGGCTCGTGTAAGCGGAGCCTTCCCTAGGAGTTTGATAGGTATTACGACCGCTGGCGGGGTAACGGCGGGACTATGTGGGACTCGCGCGTATTAAAATATCACGGTGTTCATTCGCCATTTATTATCGAAGCCCCAAGAACAGCCTACACACGGTCCAAGCTCTAAGATGTTTTAAATGTCCGCAAGAGCCTTGCGTGACTGAGGACCAGTCTTCGGATCCATGGCAATATCAACTACACAACTCAACTAGTTCTATAATGAAGAAATATCGATAATCAATAACACACACACACACACTTCAGGCCATTTCATCCCAAAGTGGGGAAGGCAGAGGCACTTGCTAAAGCAAATGCCCACGGTTCACCAAGCGTATTTAACCCAACGTGACAGGGGAGTGAGCGGAGAAGGATCCATCCATAACTAACATAATAATATTTCTTTTCAATAACATAGTAGGGAACAATACTGCAAACGAGTTACAAGTTGCCTTTCGGGAAAATACTGGACTAATAGCTTCATTAATCTTCACGATAAACAGAAACCAGTTTTGCGACAATACCAAACAATACAAAATCTCTTGCAAACCTTGACCGATATTCAGAGCCGTTTCCTTGGTAAATATTGCAATACCTGATAAGGCATGTAGGAAGGAAACAAGTAGATAGTGGGATATTAAAGGGATGCAATTACTTTCATTAGTTTTCAGACTAGCTCTTATTTTAAACTAGTGGAATCCCCGCGATTTCATTCGCGTAGTTTAGTAGTACCTCCATCTCCAATTTCAAGCGTCTAACTTGAGTCGTTTTAGATTTTCAGACAATAGTATTTTCCCGTTAATTAATTCAGCTTCGCGTTTTCTTCTCTATTGACACCTAAATCCACATTTACATTCCTGACCAGTATTCTGATTGACAATTGAAACGGAAACTAGTAGTGACTCTTGTCATAGAGGAAAATCAGTTCAAAAATGCTCCATAGGATAGGGCGTAAGGAACCTTTCGCTATCTATTCCTGATAAAATATAGCTTAAAATTGCGTGTCTCGGATACTGATGGAAGATCAGCGCTGAGAGTGTTGTTTTCATCCACGTCACTCCCAGCACACGCTGAATCAGAGCCCTTTTGCATTTGCCACGTCTAATCCGACAAATTTTACTTTTTAATTTCTGGTGAACCGTGGGTATTTGTTTAGCAGGTGCCTCTGCCTACCCCGCTTTGGGATTAAAAGGCGTGAAGTGTGTTTTACGTGTCAAATGTAAATAAATAAATAAAAACACAAACACTTCTTCCGTCCATTAATGTGTATATGCCAGTGTGATATTTGTGAGGCAAAGTTCAAGGTCTTCGATAAAGGTACTCCATATAAAATGTCGGCATTATCCGCCAGAACTGTATAAGGAGAAACTGCTTTGGGGATTTAAATTTCCGGTTGTAAATATTACACCGGAAACATTTATAATTTGATAATTTATGCAACTGAGAGTTCATCGACTGCTTGCACCTGTTTGTTGTGCTCAATAACTGCATTTTAAGCGACTTGAAAAAAGGTTTATTCATTTATGTATTTTATTTGGTATGTCAACAGCAAAGTCACAATTTGTATACTTAAATTGAATACAATTAATATTGCCAATAATCGATATCCTCAGGAGCACAAGGTTTCTAAATTCGATTGTATATACACTTTAACTCAATATTGTTTTATCTAGTATATAGAAGCTAATATAATCAAAGACAAGCTCAAGCTTACCTTTGTTATTTTACCCGACGTTTATACACTTGTTTCTTATGTTTGTTCGCCGATAACTCAGTCGTTTATGGACCGATTCTTATGTTTTTTTTTAAATAAGATATTTCTAATGTGGTCCTATGATAAGGAAATCAGGTTATGATGATGTCTAACCCTATAAATCAAAGGGGTACTTTAATTGTATGGGCGACTAGTACTCTTATTCTTTTTTCTTTAAAATTATTATTGCATATAAGCAAACGCTCACAATAAATATATTGTTTATGAATGTGCAGGTCTTTCAAGAAATCAATCTATGAGAGTGGTAAAACGAAAGAGATGACTACGTCTATGATTGTTCATCTTCAGAAGGAAGTTTTTTTTTTAAAGAAAACAACTAATTAGTTATGTTTTAAAGATAGTCTTGTGAGTTACCTATTCATATAGTAAGATTGTCGCTATTGCACTGCTAGAGGGGGTTTGAGACCTCGCTTGTCAAATGTATTTCTTTTTTCATTAATTACCTTTTAGCTAGCTTAGAGAAGCTACTGAAGTATGCATTATGTCCACACGAATGCGTCCACCCGTCTTCCAAAGGAAATTTTCTTCTAACGGTAAATAAATTAATATTTTCGTTGTAGATTGTTCAAAGGTGAGTGAGAGGTACTGACCTGGTGATGGGAGTGTCCGGGAGGGGGCGGGGAGCGGGGCGCGCTCAGCGAGCCGCACTAGCGCCATCTGCCCCCGCCTGTAAACAACACAGCGTTTAGATCGATTTGTTAGTCACATATATAAAAACCTGCAATGTTGTTCCAATGTCAAATGCTATATTGTTTGTATGTTCGTTAACTACCCACAAATGAATATGGGGATCCACGCCGAAGCTTGGTTCGTGGTGGAACCAAGGTTCATAGAGATGAATATATAAATTATACACACATCAAATGTGTCTAGGGATCAAGAACATTATTAGCTCTTAAAAATCTATTTATTTAAATTAAAATCTAATCTTCTGGATTGGTCTCCTACCTAATTCCCCATGCCTGTATCAATGACATATCACCACATTTTGAATAAATTATGAATGAATTCAGTTTTTGTAAAATATAGGAAATTTAACCAATCTTCTAAAATGTACTTGATCCCTAGACACTTTTGATGTGTGTATAATATAACATAACATATAATATATAGTGGTAGGTTAGTTGTAATTTATAAATGACGAAACATCTTGTGGATGGCTTGTCTGTTTAGATGCATAAGTATTTTGACGAAACATGTGGTGGATACTGTTTGTAATTTATATTTGATTTTTTTTCATAACTTTTTTATTTTTGTTTGTTCATTCAATAAATGTTAAGTAATTGAAAAAAAATATATAACATAATAGAGAAATTATAATGTCCGTTATTAAAGCTTGTCTGCCAGAAAACACAGATCATCCATCCTTTCATACATGAACTACGGTTTCGTGTACGCTCAGGGTATCTTCCATCAGGACATCACCGATCAGGTCGATGTATTTCCAGAATTCAGAGCATATACATTTTGTTTCCAATGACATTTTAACATTTTCATATTCATATTTCATCCGTTTGAATTGTAGAGATAATAGCAGGTATAAAACTTTCACTAGGTAGTACTGCACCGAAATGTTCTACGCTCCGTCGAGAAAGTTCAATGTTCCTAACAGACAGTGACGCGACGTAATAAAAATATCAATTGTCAATTTTACGGTTTATCTCGGGAGAATCTAAAGAGATAATTTGCGGATGGAATTTAGACTTTCAGGTCGCGGTCGTAGGTAGGCAACGCGAACGAATATGAAAATTTGTTTCCAAAAACACTCTCGGTTACTAGATTAATATTGTACATACTTAACCATCAGCCCTGCTTAACGGCCTACCCCGTTTAGGGATTAAAAGGCGTGAGCGTCTGTGGTCCAGTTGGTCGCGGGTTCGAGTCCGGCTACTGGACGTGTACCAATGGGACTCTTTTTCAGAGCCTATGTACGCAACGGAACGCTCGTACGGTGAAGGACAACATCGTGATGAAACCCGCACACCACAAGGTGTGTGAACCCTATAACGGCGATGGGCTCACCCCCTGTCACGTTGGGTTAAACACGCTTGGTGAACCGTGGGCATTTGCCTACTAAGCAAGTGTCTCTGCCTACCCCGCTTTGGGATTAAAAGGCGTGACGTGTATTTATTATTTTTTTTTTTAAGTGTATTTATTTATTTTTTCACTATTACCTACATAATTAATAAAGCTACATTCCTGATTTAGGGGAGGCACAGAAACTTGCTGAGCAAATGGCCAAGATTCATCAAGCGTATTTATCCCATCGTGATAATCCAGCCAGTTGAATTACCCCGAACACTGGGCCACAGATGCTTCCAACAAAACATGGAAAAAAACAGCGAAAATAAAAAAAAAATGTTTTAGGCTACCACGATCATATTTTTTCCCGCTTTTTTCATCGATAATCAATACTATTTCTGATAACTGGGGCATCACTAGTGGAAGAGAAGAAGATATAAGGTTTTTGAAAAATTTGCGTCATAAGAAGTTAATACCAAAACTGCGCGAAAGAAATCGCGGGGCGGCCACTAGTAAATCATCTATTAATAGGTACTAGCACAGATTCACGGTTTATTTCATTCCCGTACAAATTTTGCAATAAAATATAGCCCATGTCCTCATCCGGATTTCAATCTATTTTATCGCCATGTTTCGTAATAATCCGGTCAGTAGTTATTTTTCCTGAAAAAACTGTAATAAAAACCAAACAAACACGCACTCCACATATTATTCATGTTATATCACAAACAGTCGCATAATTAGGAAATAGTCTTGATTGCACCCGTCTCAACATCAACAATACATACCTGAATATTTCAGCTAACACAAAACTAAAAAAAATATATTTTAAAACTTTCAATTGTACTACAACAGAAAAGGATGTGTGTTCACAATAAAGTCACAGAGATATGTGACTCTAGTAGCTGACATTATAAGAATAGAATACTTTATTGGATTAGAGGGGGTGTGTGGTGGCCTCATTCAAATGCATTGTCATTTGTTTACTGCTGTTTATATACACACACACCTCACGCCTTTTAATCCGAAAGCGGGGTACGCAGATGCACTTGCTAAGCAAACGCCAACGTGACAGGTGGTGAGCCCATCGCCGTTTTAGGGTTCGCACACCTTGTGATGTGCGGATTTCATCACAATGTTGTCCTTCACCGTACTAGCGTTGCGTTGCGTTGCGTTCATAGGCTCTGAAAAAAAGTCCTATCGGTACACGTTAGGTAGCCGGAAGCGACCTCCCGATTGCAAGTCAAGTATCCGACAACATAACCACAGACGCTCCTTTGCTTGTATTGGTATAATTTTCTGGGCATTCTAGAACATTCAGTCGAACACAAAATTCCCGTATCGCAATGTTTGTTACCATACTGCTCCGACTGATTATTATGTAATTTTGAGTGCATATGGGGTAGTTTTTTTTTATAACACCATGAACAAGCATTTGACCACCATCCTGCCTGATGTTAAGCAGGGAAGTGGTCTATGATGGAGCACACTTGATCATTAGGTACCTTTTCAACCACGACTTGAAAACAGTCTGTAGGAAAGATTATAAGTATAGGACAATATCTAGTTTTCATAACCCTACCAGTTGTGCTTCCTTAAAAACACGGCGTACAATGGCGAATTTTGAGGCTGACTGACATATTGTAGAGACTATTGGGCAATAGGCAGAGCAAACATTACCCAGGTCATCAAGTCATAATTAGGTATAATATTCTAAAGGAATGCCTGCGACTTCACATGAGTAATATATCACGTCACCTAATCGCAATATATGGAGTTAAAGACAATTTAAATCAGTTTGGCCGTGTCAAAGAAAAAATATACAACTTCTATTTGTTTTATGACTTTGGATGACAACTCCAAAGCGAAAAGACTATGACGAGTCTATTGTTCATCATCTCTACTTAGCATTAAAATGGCATTGATACTATCTCAACCTATTCTTTCCCAATCTTATTACATTAATGCAGCTAGCAGTAGGCCAGTAGTTGGATACTTGTCTGGTGATCTGAAGTTTGCGTTCAAGAGCCACTGCAAGTACCAATGATACTCTTTTCCAAAGCCTATGTATGAATTACTCACTCTATGTAGGAGCACTTGTATGGTGAAGGGCGACATTGTGATGAAACCCGCATACCACAAGGTGTGTTAGCGCTATAATGGCAATGGGCTTACCCCATGTTGTAGGGTTAAATCATCATCATCATCTGCCTATTCTGCTTTGGGATTAAAAGGTGTGAAATGTATTTTTTTTTTACTTCAACTACTGTGAGTATGCTGTATATCTGGCAGGATGGTGGTCAAACGCTTGTTCATTGACTTTAAAAAAATCAATGACGCAGCATCCAATGAGGACCTTAAACTTTGGAATTCTCAAACACATATTTGGGATATTGTGCCTTATATGCCTTGAGCCTCATCCACCCCACCAAATACAATAAATATGTTTCAGTTCTGGCAGTTTACAGGGTCCAAAGTAGGGGTTCTGTTTGCATACTAATAATGTTGTCCAACACTAGTTTATTACCATTTGTTATCATTAGGTTAAAAACTCTCCAGAGAATAACTAACAACAACAAATTGATAACACTCAATAGTTATGACTGCTATTTGTTTAAGTTATCAAATACTACAAGTATGAACCCACAATTTTATTATCCCAATTTCAGTATTTTTACACTTTAGTTTATAGATATTAGGAAAAATAATATATTATAGACTACATCAACCAGGAATCAGAAATTGTTTCTCCGTTAAGAATCAGCGAAGAAATAATTTATCAAATTGATCCAGTAGTCTATTCAATTCAAGAATACAAACAAAATGTTTACTCCCTGTAAAATTAATTGGAATAGACAGATAGTACCTATTAGACAATCCTCATCATTAAACTGCTTTAAAATAATCAGAAAATCCGTATTACGTACCTACTTACCGGCTAAAAGCGATAAACATTGAGGTATTTTAGGTTCCGGGGTGACGTCTTTCTGGTAAGATTTGAACAAAATCGTTACGAGGAACAAGCAAAATTGTTATGATTTTGTACTTCACACTAGCCGTAGAGATTTTTGTTTGTGTAGCGGGGGATTATTAGTAGAGTAGTACATACCATTTTTATAGTATTATTCCGTGTTCTTCTTAGTATTTCTGAGGAAATAAACAAAAATCACAACAATCCCACCCACACTTCGGCATTTCATGTCATTTGTAAAAAAAAAGTACCAACAACGATGGCAATGGGTACTTTTTTCGAGCCAAAGCTACTTAATGGATTACCTATTTATTTAGGTATTCTTATTTCGCTCGCTTATAATAACTAATTCAAGAGGTGCGCACGGCTTTAATCTGTGGAAACAATAATACTTTGATTATTTTATTCATACTTTCGTTGAAAATTTTTGAGCAGAAATTTTCTATTTGTTTTATGGCAACATAAATATTGTCAGACAGATGTCATCCCAGTGTTGGTGCTCGCAGGCAAATGTCAAAAAAGACCTAATATTTTGCCAGTATTTGAATCGCCGTAAATGCTCTGAAAAATACTATTTATTGTTTCAGGAACACTAAATTATACACAAAGTTAGTATTTATTTACTTTCTCTTGCTTTCAATCAATATGTAACCCTCTATCGCCTTCATTGCTCGACCAGAGGCTAGTGATGTAAGACGGAGGATATCTAACTTTCCGACTGTAATTTTACAAATTTTACAAAATATTAAGCTGTTAAATGTTTAGTAAAACGTAATATCCAACATTTTCTGCGTCGCCCAATGTATAAATCTCATGTTATTTTTTAGATGTTGAAGTTTACTGGTGATGTGATTTGGAGGTTAGGTAAGAGAATAACCCTGAGGAAATATTCTGGGCCCAGCGCTACAGTTTTCAAAACGGACAAAAGTGAAGTGGTGACAAATGCTCCAACATCATCTGTACAAACATCTGAAGCTAAAGCAGATGATTCAGGTAATCACTTGTATTACTTTACACTGTTAAGTTTGTAACTTATTTAGTTCAACAATTTCCTTCTGTCTTCTTAGGTAATAAGGACTTATTTTTTAAGGAAACGCGCACTGACATGATATTAAATGTTTAAAACGGGTAAACGGGCAAACAACGAAGGCAAGCTGAATGCTTATCTTTGGTTAATCTTCGCGCTATAATACCCGTTTTAAACATTTAATAAGGACTTACTATTTTAAAGTTGCAACTTAGTCAATAGCACCATGATGACAAAAAATACATAGAAATATTAATTACTTGTTATGTTCTTAGGTCTTGTGGCCGCAGCATTTGCAGCACTGAACAATCCAGAAGCAGAAATTGAACCCAAGAAACCAAGTGTGAAGTCGGCCAAACTCAACAAAATACAGCAGCTCGACAAACAGATAATTACAGCTAGCAATGTTGATAGCTTGTTGAAAGTGGCTGAGAATTCTGTAGTGTCAAGAAGGCATGCTCTAAAGGTAACTGTCAATTTAGATTCTTTCTTTCTTAATTCTAAATAAACTGATGTGGTTTGGGCATATGGAGAGAATGGATGAAAGTTGATTGACGAAAGAGATTTATATAGGTGATGTAATGGGCCGGGTGAGTAGAGGTCGCCCCAGAAGAACATATACAGACCAGATTGGTGATGTCCTGGCCGAAGGTTGCGTGAAAAGTACTTGAAACCTGAGGTCATGTATGAAAAGATGTATGAATGTAGATGAAGCGAAAGGGGTATGTCAGGACCGTGACAAATGGAGATCTGTAGTCTACCTCTGTCTGCCTACCTCTCTGGGAGACAGGCGAGAAGTGTATGTATGTAATTAGAAGTGAGTGGGACTGTACAATAAGCTTTCCAGACATTTGCATTTGGTCATTTGGTCTTCTTCTGTGTCTGAGTTTGTTTATCCCTATGACCCAGCCCCCTATTAAAAAAATATTTATTTTTTTATTATATTA